>JAMKCH010005845.1:0-79407 GCA_023653785.1 Ophioderma brevispina
CAACAAAAGCAATAGAAAAGGAATTTTTTTCCTTGATTTTTAAATGTGTTAGATTTCCATTTTTTAGCCCTCCAATGATATATTCCCCCTTAGAACAAAAGTTATGTTACTATTACTTATCTCAAGTCACATGTTGATGTTTTATTATTCGATCCCATCCAGAGACCGGGATAGTCTCGCTTAAGCAAAACAAAGTTAATCACCTTAAACACCCGGGGGGGGGGGGGGGGTCTCAGGTTTGGTTTGGGTAGGGAAAAGACGGCCCCCGGAAATATTACCCATAGCTACACCATGTTTTTTGGGCCAAAAACGGGACCCATAACTTTTACCAGAGATGCAAATTTTGGGCCAAATTTAATGCAAATTTATTTGCCCTTTTTTTCCTCAAATGTGGACATTTTCAACTTCAGCTTGAAAAATTTTGACTAATTTTCGCAACAATTTTTAGAAAATTGGGTGTCCGATTGAGAAAATATTGAAAAACGACCCCTTGGTCATATACGGTACCAAAAATTGCATGAAAAAAAGGGGTTCTGATTGACCAGAAGGCCTCTAAAATGCGATGATGTAGTGGCAAGTCCCCGTATATATGGTTCATGTGTTGAGAATCCCCCCTGAATATACCCAACATCAAAAGCACAGGCTGTGTTTAATGACCATTTGTTGGTAAACCAAATTATGTAACAGTTGTTGAAAAAGGCAAGACAAAAGTGTGCTTCTCTTATTTTGTACGATGCTGTATTCCTTTCAACCATAGGACCCTGAATAGTCTAAGGCTAAAGCAATGATAAAGATTTAGAGTCATCCCCCCCCATATAGCTGCTATTAATGCCCACTTGTAAGGAACGATTGGGTTACAACAGTTAGTAAAAATGTTCACACCAATAGATTGAGTGTTCTAAAACAACACGTTATCTCCAAATCAGCTCTTTCTTTGATGAACCTGTTTTCATTGAACTTGATAATTATTTCCCTGGTCTTAGTGTATAGAGTGTGTGCATGTTAATCAGGGCCATAGCCCCAAGTAAAACACTGAGCTAATTGTTACAGAACCTAATACAAATCATACCCTCAAGCTTATGAGTTTTTTCATGCAACGTGGACACTGGCAGTATGGAATGGGGGGACTATCCGAGATTCAGCACAGGTCAACGTCCGCCCCCTCCCCCCCCCCCCCCACACACAATCATCACACACACACACAATCCCACAAAAGGGCAAAGGTCCACCTATTTGTTGATTTTTGTCCATAACATGGTCCATGTAGAGAAGACAAGAAAGTCCACTGTTTGTGATGAGATGTTCAAAAAGGCCATTTTTAGGGGGGTGAGTCCTGCGTTTTACCAAAACGGTCCCCATTTCAAAGTCCTGCATGCATAACAGGTAGTTTAAAAAAGTAACCGTAAACAAACATGTCAAGTATTTGGATTGTTCTAAAAGTCAATCCCTACAACAAGTAGGGTAGTGTAAATATCCTACCCTTAATTAATAATAAGTGTTGGGCAAATTTTGACCCTAAGCAAGTAGAAATTTTTGTGTTTATAGGCTATACTGAATAGCTCATTTACACAAAATAGCCGTATGCGATACAACTCTGAATATCCAATCGTGCACTAATGTAAGTTCAAGTCCGATTTAAGTGTGAAAAGTACACTTTTTTTCAAGATTCCAGTGGTTTTTGCTACCTTTTTACGTATGTATCGTCCCAATCTTGAAAATATACCCGTTACATGGTTCTTGGTCGCACATGATATCCCTTATCAATGAACCGTAACCACCCCCCTGGCCCTGACTGGAAAGAATATTTAAAAATCACAACGAGAATCAGGTCTCTGAGATTGCAACAATTTGGGAGGGATTCTGTCAGACCATTTTATCCGACGATCCTACCTTAATCATAAGAAATTTGATTTTATGGGGATATTTTTTTATTTTAATTAAAACCACATTGTTCTTTTGCAATTTAAGTTGGATAGATCAGGTCAACAATGAGAATGTTGGGATTCTGTACTTCGAAATTTGCATGATAGATGATAGTGCTAGTCAAATTAGATGACATACTTCCTAAAACCTATGTACATAAAGGTAGTGCTTTGATTTGGCAGAACTGTTCTACCTGCAAATGGACATAAAAAAAGTCAGAGAAGTCAAAGGATTATTGCATGTAGTTGGCACTTTTTAACAAAAGATAAGTCTCTATCACCCTATGTCTATAGATATTTTTCTCTGCTCTTACTGTGAAAAATGCATGGATGGATAAGATTGTTAGAAATAGTTGTCATGTGTTGCATGCTTACTGCATGGAGCATGAGATTTTTAAATTTTATTTTACATGTACATGAAATACATGTACAATGACATGACAAAAGGCAGGAAGTCAGAAGTGCTTGACATGTGCATTCCACAACAAAATATGACTCTTTTTATCAGCTGTGGTTTGATTCTTTCCCTGCTTGATGTATTTCAATGTAAAAGTGCTGGTGAATAATTGAAGCAGCCAGTTTGGGTTGAGGCCATCCAAACTTAAGGTTTTTTTTCATTCATAATGCTGCAACTTTATCAAAGGTGAATTTAACCGAGTCTATCTGCTGAAGTTCCCCCATTGATATGTAAAGATAAGGTCTTTAAGTTAATGCTATTTTAGCCCTCATGTGATATTTTCTGTAACACATCTAATCTGATTGTTGCAACCCCCAGCCATAATTTTGCTAACATAACACTGAGAGGGATGACTTCACAATGATATTATCCCCCAAAATCTCAAATATTGGTGAAATTGCTTTCAATGAGCTGGTTTTAAATTTTCAGCCAACCCTCCAAACTTTGTTGACCTATCCTACCTCTTGGAAAGTTTTTTTTTTCTTCTTCATAATCATATCTTTATTATCATTCGCAGAAAAAAAGCACAAAAGAAATCACAATCATGAAATTACATAGTTGCAGCAGCAGTATTACTTAAATAGAAAGTTAAATAAGAAACAAAATCAAAGGTATACAGATCAAGTCTACTAATGTACATGTATAAACTTACTTCATATCGAAATGCCACTTTTTAAAATGTTGAGATAATGACCCGTTTTAAGTGCAATATGATATTGAACCTACGTTCAGTAGACGATGGAAAGATTAAATGCAGAACGTTAGGAAGGTGTTTTGGAAACGGCATTTATAAATGTAAAATTCAACACAAATTAAATAGGAAAGGACAAGGTCTTTCTCAATACCAAAACATACGAGCAAAGGTATTTAATTGACATTTGGATCAAATTTCTCATTAACTACCTCTTGGAAAGTGGTATGGTCCTTAATTACACAGAATGAGAAAAAGGATGGCCTATAATTAACAGAAGCTGTTTGGTCCTTAATTGAGATTTTCCTCTTTTTTGTGAAAATAGGATAGTCTTGGAGGGGGCTGCAATATATTCCCCCCTCAGCAGTTTAGATTGGGTTAAATCCCTATTGGACATTTTTTGGTAATTGTCCCAGTAATCCACAAAATTAATTGAAATTAATTTTTTAGGTTTTTTCTTTTTTTAAAAATTGGTAACTTTTTTTTTATAATTAAAATGATTAAACAAATATTCCTTAAAAAGGTGAGTTCTAAAAAAAAACTAATAAAACCACAAGTTTAACCCTTTGTTTTAAGAAAATATGATTTAGAGTTTGGTATTCTCTTTGCATCAATGATTCTGTCATGATGAGGCATCTTTAGACCAAATTCTAATATGTGGCACCATTTGCAGTGTTCTACTAATAAACATTGTTATGTGAAAAATTTTAAGGGTGTTGCTGAGAGCAGTGGATCCGTGCCAAATATGAGCGTCATGAGTTCATGGCATAGACCGACAACATACTCATCGGGGGCACAGACGGGCTACTTGTGGAAGCGTGGTAAAGAGGACAGTAAATTCCAGAGCCGTCTGTTTGTACTGTCAGAAGATGAAAATGTGCGAAATATTATACAAACAAGAGTAAGTAAGAGTAGGCTATGAGAGGCTATACTCTGTTCGATATCAAGTTTGGGGGGAGTCACGAGTGTGTTAGGTTTTCCCCCGAGAACGCACACGTCGACCGTGGAGTTGCGGATTTTCCGTACGCGAACAAGGCGGTGGCAATCCAAACGCTAAAGGCGATGCAAAGTTGCGTCATGATGTCACCCCAACCTCGAGACCCAACACAAGAAGTATAGTTTGGGGTTATACTCTTAGAAATGGATAGAAATGTGGGTATTGGTCCCATTTTGAGTGGGAAAAAAAAAGAAGAAAATCAAAATCCAGGGAGCTGCATAACCGAATTGTCCTAATAAACGCCCGGGGCGGGATTTTTCAAAAGAGGGGCGTTATTACAGTCAAAAATGGAAAGTCAAAAATCCTGCAAAAATCACATTACACAGTTTATAAAAGCATTACTGGGGGGTTTCAGCGTGTCGTTATACACATGAAATCCACAAACCAGCACTTTGTACTTGTAGAAAGCATTGATGACAAAACAAACAATTATGATACGGAGTACGACAGTCCTGGCCATTAAATCATGCGTTTAGGTTAAGCTTAACTCATTTTATTGAATTGTTTTATGCAAAAATCGTAGGGGGGCATTAATTAGAGCAGGGGCGTTTATTCGGAACAACACGGTATATCGTAGGGTTGAGTACATAGTGATGGATGTTGATTTTACATTTTTACGAAATTCAGGGAAATGATACTAATACAAAAGCTTCAAACATGCCAAGTGCCAAACCTGCAAAGTACTTCATTAATTAAATATTCTATATAGAAATTTTGCAATTTTGACGTAGTACATACAGAGACTTTGGTGTATTACTAGGACAGATGTTGAACCCTCTGTCAAAGAAGTGTATGACTTTATTTCCCAACAAGGATTTCAAATACGTTTGTTAGTAAATATTCTCATCTATAAATTATAACTGACACAAGCAAAATAGTAATTAATTTATAAATATCGATATTAGTAGAAATTTTATTAGATTTACAGTTCAAAGCGGGTGAAGCGCGGCAATCCCACTCCACATCCGTCATTATGCTAATAAAACCAAATAGAGCAGGTCGCGATGACGGACGTTGGTTGACGATGTTCAGAAAACGCTGATTCTTGTTTTCCATAATGACGGATGCTGAATACGCTTTAGTATAGGGAAATTCAAGTCCGTCAATAGGTCATGAACAATAATCGACGATTGCGTATTTTTGGTGTGCGATCTGGTGGTTAACATTTCAAATGTATTACAATCCATTTTATCAAGTAAGAATCCATGAATATTAGCTAAAATAAATTCAGCTGTTAATTCGTTTCTTATCGGATTTTGTCGTTTGAATCGGAGGGGGGATGTTTACGGACCCTCTAGCGTTCGCGTTTTTTCAAAATGCGATTTTCTCAGAAACAAAAATTCGTATTTGGTTAAACATCCGTCACTATGTAATACACCCGATCGATGATGAGAGATGTCTATGATTAAAAAATGGCAGCCAGGTGGATCACACACATCCGCAAGTTTCATACACTTGAAGATTTTAGGGTTGACTTTTAGATTTTAGTGTCTGCTTGGTAGCCATCTGGATGGGACACATCTGTCCCCCTCGGGGCTCGAAAAAAGTGGACGATATGGACCAAAAATATGGGTTTCATTCTCTTATTGGGGAATTGAACCAATTTTGGCATAAATTTGAGCAAAATAATGTAAATTAATTTTAATATGAAATATATTCCCGTGTATCAGATAAAATTACCGTTTTGACCTATAAATGTGGTATTGGAGCCAACCACTTGCCGGGTAGATTAGCACATCCATACCAGTAACGAACTTAAGACACTATCGTGATTTGAAAAAATTTGAAATTTGCAGGAATATCTTCAAAGTGAAGGATAAGTCTGGTAGAGTCTCATTAAGTTACCTTTCCGCTGTAAAAATTGAAAGATAACGGAAGAAAACGGCAGTGTGCCAAGCTACGATTCTCCATTCAATTCGTGTGTGTAGTGTCCGTTGGCCTAATGACTAAAATCTCCGATTCTGTCCTATTAGGTTGCTTCTGGTCGTATCATTCGCAGGGTACGTTGGAGACCTTCTTGTTCTACATGCAAAATCTGATTTTGATTGATTTTTCGATTGCTGATTTAGCAAATCAGATAGTGTCTTTAAGATACCAATACCTTGGATTTTTATGATTTTGTCCGATGTTCCAGTTTAGCCAATCGCTGCTTATCCATTTTAATATTGCAAGCGTTTTTTTAAAAAAATGGGTAACCTGGCAAGCCTGCAAAATGCAGAAATAAATAAGAACTCTGTCCATCACCCTTGAAAATTTGAATACACTGTTGTGCCAGATACACTGGCAATTAAAAACATAATTTATTTTTGATGAAGAATGGATATCTGTGTGTGTTCTGTGTGTTTATGGAGCATTTAAATGGTCTGTACAGTGTTCTATACGGGATAGAATAATGTCACCCACTGATGAAAAAAAAATAAAAGAATAAACACATTCAATCACAAAGGTCAAAAGCCATAAAAAATAAGCTAAAGTCTTATTTTATGGTTTTTTAGACCCACGAAGTATTCGGGGGTCTATAGTATAGTAGTGGGGTTTGAAGCCAATGGTTTGGTTAACTGCGTGTTTATCTTATATCGTATTGTCTGGAATTTGCATTGTGTTTGGATGACGTGGGAAAATAATGGAGCGTTTTCGTTGGTGACAATAAAGGTTTGTGAAAAGCCCAAGGTTAGGGTCTAAACAAACAAATTATGAATTGGTTGTGATGTGTCCATTACAGACTACTTTGGATGTGTGCATGTAAATGGCCCATGAGGAAGCGGTGGGAATAGGGAAAAAGGCAATCACAGTAAGGCTCTGCAAGCCTTCGCCTTATCACTTGTCATTAGTTGGTCAATCAATGTGCTTGCAATTGTGTTTGTTGACACGAATTAGGGCAATTACCTTGCAAGGGACATATTCCAGTAGGTTGGTATTTCCAGGCTCAACACTTTCTGGTCAAATGGAGTAATTTTGAAAAAATGGTTTAATTTCCTCAGAATGTAACTTGTGTTCTTTTTCCATGATACAGCCCAGTGCATGCACCCAATCGAAATTTGACAAAAAGTTGACTGCTCAATTAATTATTCTGGTCTGTCAGATAGGAAATATCCTCTACCCCAGTTAAAAAATAAGTTACTTCTCAAGTTAAACTAACTGTCTGCGATTTCTGATCCAATAACCTTTCCTGTGTGTGTGTGTGTGTGTGATGTGTGTGCGTGTGTGTGTGTGTGCGTGCACGTGGGTGTGTGTCTGTGTATGTATGTCTTGTCTGTCTGCCTGTTCTGTGCCGTCTCCTCTGGTGTCATGTTTGTAGTGGTGTCTAACAGGTTGTGTGTTGTAAACAATGTCAAAAATATAGTAAAATTAAACATATTGAACAAGTATAACAGTAGTAACATTATGACTCAAAGCAAGACCAAGCAACTAATTTGTAGTACCACCCGGACATAAGTGTAATGTGTGTGTGTGCAGCCGGTGCGGAAAGTATTCCCACGTGTAGTCTGTGATGTATTTTCCATCATTTGAGGAAGGGCATCCTCCAAGGGTTAAGTTTAGAATTGAATAAAGGGCATAAAGGTAATTCCAAGAACTTCATTCCAAATATCAGCCCATATGTCAAAGCATTGTGATTTCCCAAGATATTTTCTGGAAAAAAAAAAATGATTTTTATGGGAATGGATTTTCGCATCATTGAGGAAGAGAGCCCTCAAGGGTTAGCTTACAAATTTTAAGGGGGCAATATGCAGGTTAATGAATGGAGTTCGATGAGTTATGTTAGCGTTTGTTGTTTGTTGGTGAAATATGGAGGAAGTTCATCAATGAGTTGTTTTATATTATTTGTTGGTGACGTAATATTTGTTGTAAAAAAAATGTTCTTGAGTTATTTTGATGAGTTAGGATTGGAGTTATCAACGAGTATGTTCGAGTTTTGAGAGTTAGTTTTGTGAGGTAGGGAGTTCATTGATGAGTTATGTTGTAGAGTTGTGGAAAGACTTAATATGTTACCCCCCTGTATATATTTACATGATACAAAAATTTTTTTACTTTTGGCCTTGTTTAATCAACAAAGGAATAAACAGCTAAAATAATTAAATTTTATGTTGCATGTAAGTATATGAGAGGGGGGTACATATAGATGGTCTTGCAAGAGTTTTTTGATGTTTGGTGAGTTATAACTGGAGCCCATCAATGAGTTTTAAGCATTATTTGTTAGTGAAGGTATATGGGAGTTCATTGATGAGTTATGTTCTTAGAGTTATTTTGTGAGTCTAGGATGGAGTTTTTTTTGGTGATTTATTGCGTTCTCGATGAAGTTAGGTTTTTAGAGTTTTTTGATGTTTGGTGAGTTATAAATGGGCCATCATGCAGTTTATTTGTTAGTTTGGTAGAAATGGATTTCATTGATCGTTATGTTGTTAAAGTCATTTGGCGAGTTATGGCTGGAGTTCATCAACCTGTTTAGAATGTTTAGGTTTGTTTTGTGAGTTGTGGGCATTCATTGAGAGTTATGTTTTTAGATGTTTTTTTTTTGTTTTGGTGAGTTTATGGATGGAGTTCACCAATGTGAGTTGTTTTTAGATTTCTCTGTTGGTGAGATATGGATCGAGTTCCTTGCTGAAGTTATGGGTTTTTTAGTCTTGGTGTTTTGCGAAAGCCGGTTGACCGCCTAGGGGGGGGGGGGGGGTGGGGGGGGTGGGGGGTGGGGGGTGGGGGGGGGGTGGGGGGGGGGGGGGGGGGGTTAATCTAGTAAAAGCCATTCCTCCATTATTTACCTTTTTAAAGGGCCATTCAGGCCATTTCTCAGTTACCATTTTAAAGGGCTATTCCTCCATTTGCCAACGGGGCCATTCCATAATTTACCTTGGAAAGGGCATGCAATTAATTAAAATTACAGTGCTTCCTTCATTTACCAAAGAAAGGGACATTCCTCAATTTACTAATTATTAAAGGCTATTCCTCCATTACCAATAACTGGCCATTCTCATTTACCAGTTAAGGCCATTCCCATTAAAGGTGCATATATGAGGTTCTGAAAATGGGTTAAGATTATAATTGGATTACAGATGCTTTATTGTAATTTTCAAAAAAAAATTAGACATGAATGTATTTTTTTGGCACCATTTGAAGAAGATCACCCCCGGGTTCATGTGACCTCAAATACTTTGTACTACACGACATTTTCTATTTTGCCAAAGCATCATTTTATGTCCACTTGAATTCATTTGTTCAAAAAACTGGTCCTTGCCAACCAATACCTTGTCTTAGGTGTCTCATGCATTCCGTCTCCAAGATCTTCCAGTTCCACCATCCACGTGGGTCTTATGCATCATTGATGCTCTTGTTTTTTTGCAGGTTTCATTAATTGTATTTGTTCCAAGTGGTATACATTAAAAAAAAAAAATTTGCATACCGGGTACCTTATAAATGTTTTACATTTTCTTATGAAGTTGTGACATGCACAATATATGCCAAAGATTGCTGAATCATCAGTTTCATTCATACCTTTGGCATATTTGCATTTCATAACTGGAATGAACATTAATGAAACAGGTTTATGGTCATAGAGCAGTTTCCCATGCTATGTGGGCTTGGATAACCATGTTTTAGCTTATAATTGTATTATTTACAAGTCTTCTGTGATGTAAACAACTTCAAATTTTCAAACTAACCTTTTTTTATTGTGTGCTCTTGTGATTTCCTAATTTGTCATTTTTATTTGATAGCAAATCACTATACATACTGGAAAAAATGTAATTAAACTTATAGGATGACGCATCTATACGAGAAGTTTTTATCTGTACAAGCCCAGGAGTAACACATGCCATTATGAAATCTGGTCCAAACTGCTGCAGATCATATGAATTTTATAATAAATTAAACATAAACTTAATAATATACGGTCCGTTTGTACAAACAATCTGAATATGTCATCATCTAATTTTTTAAAAAAAAATGTGCCCACACCCACCATGAAGTGAATCAATCCAACATTGCCTGGTAAAGCACACTGCATACGCTCATTAACCTATGCACTGTGCATTGACAGATATCCATCATGAGTTTGTTAACACAAACATACACAGTAAATTCTATCAGGGATTTGAACACCAGATGCAGGCAACTCCATGTGTACTCTTAAGCCTACTTCGAGGGGTACCACCTTGATGCATATGATTGCAGTACCTACAACTATAGTACTTGCAAAGTACACATGCCACTGGGTGGATAGGAGCTATGTTTACTTAGCAGTACCAGCCTATAATGTACTCTGTAGTGGCCGCTAGGTGACATGACAGGTAACCATGTAAGCCACCAGTAGTGGAAGTACCACCTGGCAGTACTGCAAGGGAGTAACTTACAGGGTACTCCCTACCAGTGCCTATATGCAGCAATTTGGACCATAGGGGGCGCCAAACATTCCATGTTGTTTACGACTTTCTGTGATAATTTCAGCTAAGTAACATCTAAATTTGGTTGAGCATCACCCAAAAAAATCTATATATGACATTGTGGTTGGTAAAAAAACAAACAGAATAAAAAATAATGGATAAAATACTAAAATAATCACACAGAGCTCAACGCTCCATGTTGCTATGGGGTACCCTGCAGGTACTCCCACATAGGGTGACTAGAGTGGTTAGGCTACTGAGGGTACCTAGGGGGATGATTACCCCCACTTTGCGGCCGGCAGTGGTACCCATGCGGGCCGGGTGGGGTTACTCCATGGCTACTTAACAGCTACTTCACAGCTACTCCCATGGAAAAACGGTTGTGTATGAATCAACATCAAATTGTTTGAAGGAAAGTTTATATGGGTGAAGTAGTGATAACACTGTGCAGCGTTTTGTGATGCATCCATTCACCCATGCAACTGTGAAGTAAAATCACACATAGCATCAAATTGGATAAATATGTTTATTGTCACATGTGTGTTGCTGTTCAAATACCCATCGAAATGTGTTTAATTAAATCAATAAATGCAGTATATGATATTTTACTGTACATATTTATAGCATCTATCTCGTTGGGAAAAGAAGAAGATATGAGCCCATTACCATTGCACCTGCAGGAAGCTACACCTGGGTTTCAGGCCTATCAGGATGCATGTTCGGTATATGCACTCTAGTTTGTCTACTATTATATCCTGGTGTACTTACCTCAAAACCCACAGAATGAAGCATTACAGTCACACATCAATATTGAACCAAAAAAGGAATGGCCTTGTACAAATGCCCGAGCACATATTATGATTCTTGAAACATGTTATTCTGCTAAATACGTGGAAATCATTTTGTAATGTTTGGGGTACAATCTTGAATCGAATCAAAGGTGCAAGAATTTAAATATAAATAAATATAATTCTGGCTTGCGTTTTAACTGAAGTTTTTAAAAAAGTGCTGGGTTCTCTTACAAATTTCTTTTTTGTCTCAACTGAACATGCTCAAGAAGACCTACATGTGACACCACCATTTTGCTGTATGTAGCCGATATATGTAACCATGCTTTCATTTTTATTTTTGATAAGTTTATATATTTTTGCATTTGAAAAATTAGATTACAACCACACTGTTTCAGACAAGGCACTGAACTTAGAGGCACTTTTGGGCATTTATAAGTCTCTGCTAAAACTATCACCTGCACTGATTTTTAAGGCCTATAATATAGCTATTGTCATCACGTAGCAAATTAAGTAGGAAACCCAATGGTTCTCTCATAAACGAGTCTCTCATGTCTTGTCCCAATTCTATTGAAACTCGCAGGTATGCAAGTAAGGACATTTCTTTGAAAAGTTACTGTTTGTGTGTTGATTTTGAAATTCCCTTTCTGAGGCAGATGTTGTCGTTTTGGGGCATTTTGTGTTCGCTTTCTTTTGTGTTTTTGGCTTAGTTGTGTTGGTAGGCAAAGATTATGCTGAATTGTCTGTTTTCCTACATGAGATGCATGCTGTTTGAAAGCTGAAAGCCATGCATAATCAATGCTGGCCTAGAGAGTCAATGCATTTGCAGCCTAGTCTGATAACCACTTGTAATTTCATGCTTATCTAGGTAGAAGATGAGAGTATAATGTTTTATTGCCCCTAAGGGGTAGTTTGTTATTGGTTTGTTCCCCACCATATCTTCCCCGGTGGTCTAAAGTCCATGTGCCTTGGCTATGTGTACTTTACAACTCCTTCCCAGTTGCTCCTGAGATAGTCTTAGTTCTCAAGTCTCATTCACGAATGCATGTTCCCACACATGTTTCAAAAGCGCACTATAATAATAGTATATGCTTGAACTTCCCTTGCACTGTGTTAACTTGAAACAGCCACATTCTCTCACTTCAACCAATCCATCATAAGGGGCCTTAGAACACACAGCTACCTAAGAGCGCATATTTAGCCCATCCCACAATGCCCAGTGTTTGGAACTTTCAGTCACCTCAATAATCCCATGCATTCTCCCGGCATGTGATCCCACAAAAAATCCCATTTTTAAATACATAAAACTCGACCTTTTACCCCCATTCCGAGCACACAAAACCTAGACTGTAAAAAAATTTAAATAATGAACGGTTTTTTAGTGCTCCTTAAACTTCTTTACAACTGCTCTAAATTACTGACCTTGGCAATTCATTCTGTGATTGTTTCAAACCAACAACCCTCTGCTACTCCTATGAAGCAAGGTTAAAAATGATGCAACCACTGTTTATTTTTGGGAACTTGCATGATTACCATCTAACCTGTAGCTTGTGTCACATATTACTGAATGTGAAATTGTTTTGCTTTTTCAATATTTTTTATGGGATAAAAGTGTGTAAAACCCTAGTCTGGTCATTTTTTTTATAAGGTGGGGTAAATTAGCCCAATTTGAAGTGTTGATGCTTGAAATCGGTTGTATATTATTCGAGTTATAATTGATTATGTATTTGATTAATTTTGTTATTAATTTGACCGGCATTTACAATACTACCTGTTTCAAACGGCCGCACAAGTCGATATATTGGACAGTTGACAAACAACAGGAACATTGTCCTTGGTCAGGTAATGCCACCACAGAGGTTTGGACCATGACTTCAGAAATAATTAGAGTTTCATTGATATATCACCATTTGGTCAAAAGCAGATAGAGTGATTACTACACAAATTTTATAATATTGTGGTATTCCTTCGACATTGACAATAACTGTTATTGACAGTGAAACACAGTTAAGTCCCTGGGGGGGGGGGGGGGGTCTTCAACACAAATTACCATACAGTGACGGCCACAGAACATCGGTCCCATTTTCAGCTTCTGTTATATCAATACCCCTTTTTTCATGCCAATTTTGGTATGCAAGGGGTCTTTTTTTCAAAATTTTCTGAAATTTTGTTGGCAAATTAGCCGCATTTTCTCAATCGGAAACCAAAAATTTCATCTAACAATTGTTGGAAAATTCGTCAAAGGGGTTCCTCATCTAAGCCAAAAATGTCTCAAATTTTGCTAAATGTCAAAATTTTGCCATGAAAATGCAATTTGGGTTAAATTTGGCCTAATTTTCGCATCCTTGGTTATAGTCTAAATGGGGTCCTTTTTGGGCAAAAAAATGGTATACTAATAGGGTTCCCTACTTCCAGATTCGTGGAGGCATGTCCCTACCCAAACCAAAGTTGAACCCCCCCCCCCCCCCCCGGGGGGGGTTAAGTAACTTGTGGAACAAATGTGAGAATGAAGAAGTTATGAATTACGCTCCATTAAAGTGTGTGTAAAAGATTCACACACAGAGCATGTCTTACCGATTTGAAATCTCAAATGCCCAATGCCCCCCCCCCCCGATTGAAATCTCGACGACTTAAATAATATACCACAGCAAAATATTTCTGTTTCCTTGGAAGTTGAAAAGACAAATAAACAGATTTTCCATAACAACAAATATTGAATTAAAAGTTTCATTGCCATTAAAATTTGCCATATTTTGTGGTTTCAGGGTAAGTTACACCGTACATTATAACACTGTAATGTCATAAATTTAAAGATTGGGCTATTGAATAGCCTATGCACTTGAAGTAAATGTCAAGTGAAAATTAATTTAAAAAAATACCAAAACCCCGATTAATGTGGTATATTTTTTGGTGGGAGTTTCGCATCATAAGATTAGTTAAATATGTATGAACAAGAAGTACCAATGATTACATGCGGATTGGTCTTATCATACCATAAAAATAAAATTTTTTGGCTGTTTCATTCCAGGGGTGAATTAATACTCTGGTATGCATTATAAAGATGTACAAACACCCGGCTTTAAAAAACTGGGAACGCCCTTTTCTGAAAATTGTAAAAGTGACCCTTTAAATAGTAAAAGTGCCGTAAGGTACATTTCAGATAAATCCAAGGCCACTTTCAAATCAATTAAAGGTGCATTTTTGTGCTCTAACAAACCTCATTTTTTGTTTATGGTGCATTAGATATCCCAAGAAAGATTATTCCAAACTATCTGTTGATTTTGATGAGGCGGTTGGATTGTTCTTAACCAATGTTTATATCACGGTGCCCCATCGGCCAAGCCCCTGCGTTATAATTTCTGTCCTTTTATGGACCGAAAATACAAAATGACTAATTTCTTCCAGAGTAGCTTCGAATTTGCAAGTATGATTAGGCAACATGCTATACTTTAGGCTAAACGGTCAATGATGTAAAAATTTTCCACTCCTTTGGGTAAAGTCAGGGGATGATTTCTGGTGGATCACGAAAAGCCAATGTGTTTGAAGTGTTGGTTCATGTGTTATGACTTTCTCACATAGCATGTTTATAAATAAATTAACATTTAAATTTCATTCAAAAAAGTACCTTTTAAGTTAGCTTGTAAAAAGGCCTAGCGAAAAACATAACTTGTTGCCTATAGAGAATTTTATGTAAATTAAGCAATTGTGACACAATTATCATCATCATGGACTTATATAGTAATTATTACTGACGTACATAGGATTTGGAATCTCAAAGAGTATAGGATCTTTTGATTTGTACACGATTGTAAGTGTTCATGTAATTATTTCAAAATCAACGTCCCCAAGCCTATTTAAGTCAAAAGCTAGATTCATTAGGCAGATTGTCCCTTTTTTTAGACATCTTTTTTAAAGGGGGATGTTCCGATTTAAGTATTTAAGTTTTCATCATTGACAATGGGCCTCCCCAAACCCCATTGTAAAGTGCGCTCCGATATTTCAATCCGTTTGATGCACAGCTAGAAACGTGATTTGTGAGCTCCCATAGAGTAACTGTGTAAAAAAACTAATATTGGTCGAACCAAAATGGGTACATTTTTCGCTCATCACTCCAAACCAAACATCATTAGCCCTAAGGAATTTCACAGTGTAAATGATAAAAATAGTAGCTTTCTTCCGTAAAAATCGGGGCTTCTGGGAACGAGGGCTATTAGCGATCGGGCCCATGGACTTTAAATTATGTTTTTATTTAATGTGGCAATTAAATATTGTAAAAGACAATAACGAAATGTCAATTTGTCTTTTCACACTCATAGCTTATTGTCATATCAAATAGACAACATACATTTCCACTACCTATTTCATTTTTACACTTGATCGTGGAAAGCTTTATTGCAATTGTGTAATGTTTTAGTTAGTTTGAACCAAACTTTGTCCAGGATTTTTTACGCTTTAAGAGTTACAGAATTAAAAGATAACAATTAACAGATTTTGAACACATAAATAACAAAAGATAAATCTATAGGGCTACATCAGCATCTAAAGCTTTGTGGAATCAATCACATTTTAGAGGAAAATTTTATTGACGAGCTTTATAACTGATCAAAAGTATGGTGCAGGTTTATTATTTCCCATTCTGCATTTTTTTGAAAAAAATCAAGTAGGCTATATTTAACTGCAATGCTTACCTCAAGCTACTTACAGAAATTAATCTGTCTAAACAAGTCAAAATGTAGATATGTAGGGCCCCCCCCTACTGACTCATCACACTTACAACGATTTTAAATAACATTGAAGTTTGCTTTTTATTGTGAAGAACCTGTATTGAATAAAAAGTTAAACAAAGTTTTAAAAGTTTTCTTAAGTGTTATTTTCATTCCTTTGACCTAAATATAGCATGCATGAGGCCTACATGATATTCCCTTATCAGGCTTATTATTTATTAGCCAGTTTTCATTTGTTTGCTTTTTATTTAATATGGAAAGTTCTTTTTCCATAACAAAAGAAGGATTTTTCCCATTGCCTTCATCACTACTTCTCACTTTTACCAAAGTATACTGAAAATATGTTTGCTTGCTAACCAGAGCACACTTTATATGCTAAATGTGTCCTTGGTATGGCCAGGCTCTTGACTCTAGGTGTTATTTAACTCATTAGCGAGTGTCATATGATGGCGAACTTAATGATGGCAATAAGCAACATGTGTGTGGCTCCCTTACCTTGCACTGTGTTAAACCAAATTCTCGCACTTCCCACCAGTCATATAGTGGCCTTATAAAACACACGCCTATCATTCGAGTATATTGAGTTCAATCCCACAATGCACCAGTTTTGGGACATTTCACCTCAATAATGTCATGTGAAGCCAGCATATGAACCCCGCAACATCCCATTCGTAAAGTATTGGTGGCGCTTTCACGTTACTGTGTCTCTTTCGTTTATTTTAGTAAAGTGATCACCCTTTTTTCAGGTTTGATTTATTTATATCATAAACAAATTGTATTATGTTCAATTTTCTATTGTAAATAATAATAAAATTTTTAATTTTAAAAAAGAAGGGATTTGTTGTTTTTTGTATTTGAATGGCATCATATTATAGGGTACTGCATCATGATGCCTCTGGTTTTTTATTCCTATCACTTCAATGCCTCTTGTTGTTGGTATGGTTTCATTTTCACTCTTTTGCCCCAATCCAACATTTTACAATTTCTCATTTCTTCCCAAAGAACTTTCCTTAGCTTTTTCCTTTCAGATGAGGATTATTTTTTAATGAAAGCCTTTACATCAGTGAAAAAAAACTGGGAAAAGCTTTCACTTATTATGGATGCCGCATATGTGAAATCTGTCATTGTGCTTTAAAAGAAAGTGTCCTTCATAAAAGAATTGTGTGAATTTTTATTTAGATTGTGGCAGTTGAGGGCCGAATCTTGTACTCTAAGTTGGGTAAAGATAGTGGATTTCATTTCATTTCTTTAACCCAGACTTCGTATTGCAATTCAATCTGTATACCTTCTACACCAATTTGCCGGCCAGAGAGAAACCTAAAGCAGCTATACCGCTATCAGACATTGAATGCTGGCTTTGTACCAGACAAGATTGGCAATCCCCAATGGCATGCAGTTGTGCTATGTCAAGGATGGTCAAACTAGAAACATCTATCTTTACAAGCTGATGATGGAAAGGTAACCTATTACCAATAGTTGTAAATATTACTAACGTTGCCCACATCACATACTGTCTTATCTGAACGTAATGCCCGTTTTCAAGAAAATCCCATTGAAATTCTTCCGGGAGATTTCATGTTTGTACTATGAAGTAAACATTGCAATTTTACTTTTTTAATTTTTTGCATTATGAAGAAAACATTCGAAGTTTAAGTTTTGAAAAACCTTGCTATATATAAACTATACTAACCAATTTACAAGCCGTTTGAGAAATTACTTTGTAAACATGCTCACTACATAAATACCATTATGTACAAAGAAATGCCCAAACTATATAGATATATTGGTAATAATTCGATTGTGCTGTAAAATTTCTGGACTCAAATTTGGAATCTTTGAACAATAAATACCAAACGTGTAAAAATATCAAGTGTTTAGAAATCATTTCAATCTACTCACCTTTACCAAAGTATACCGAAAATTGTGCTTGCAAACCAGAGCACACTTTAATGCATAGAACGTGTCCTGATGGACAGGGCCTCTGACCCTATAGTGGTTTTTAAATCATTAGCAGGGTCATATGAAGTGCCAAACTGAATGATGGCAATAAGCAACATGTGTTTGGCTCCCTTTAACCTTGCACGGTGTTAACAGCCCAAATTACTCGCACTCCAACCAGTTCATAAGGGGCCTTACAAACACACTGCTATCCAGAGTATATGGTTCTATCCCACAGTGCACCAGTTTTTGGGAACATTTCACCTCAATAATGTCATGTGATGCCAGCCATAGGTCCCGCGGCAACATTCCCATTATTAAAGTATTGGTGGCGCGTTCGCGTTACTTCCGTTTGTCTGTTTAATAAAGAGTGATTCACCCTTCTTTTCAGGTTGATTTATATCATAAACAAAATGTTATTAATGTGCAATTTTTATTGAAATAAGATATAAAGGTACTTTAAAGGATGTGTTGTTGTATTTGAATGGCATCATATGATAGGACTACTGAATCATTGATGCTCTGGTTTGTATTTTATTCCTTCATTCATTGCCTATGGGTGTGGGGAGGGTTTCATTTCACCTCTTTTGCTCCAATACACATTTTACATTTCTTCACCCAAAGAATTTCCTAGCTTTTCCTTTCAGATGAGGATTATTTTTTTATGAAAGATTTACATCAGTGAAACCTGGAGCTTTCAATTATTAGGGATGCCTAATATGTGAAATCTGCAATTGTGCTTTAAAGGTCTTCATAAAGGAGAGTTGTGTGAATTTTTTTGAGTGGGCATTGATGGCGCAATCTGGTACTCTAAAAGGTAGGGGTAATAAAGATATGTGGAATTTCATTTATTTCTTTACACACTTGTATTGCCAATTCAATCTGTATACTTCTTAACCAATTTGCAGGCCAGAGAACCTAAAGCAGCTTACCAGATCAAGAAATGAATGCGGTCTCTTACCAGACAAGATTGGCAATCCCAATGGCATGCAGTTGTGCTATGTCAAGGATGGTCAAACTAGAACATCGAGCTTACATGTGATGGAAAAGGTAACTATTCATTAAACATAAGTTGTAAAAGTATTATAACGTTGCCCACATCACATACCGTTCTTATTTGATTAAATGCCGTTTTCAAGAAAATCGCCATTTGAATTCTTGCCGGGGAGGATTTCAGGTTTGTAACTATGGAATTAAACATTGCAATTACTTTTTAATTGTCATATGAAGAAAACATTCTGGAAAAGTTTAAGTTTTCACCTTGCTATATAAACGATACTGACCAATTACCAAAGCCTTTGAGAATTACTTTGTAAACATGCTTCAAAATAAATACCATTATGTACAAGAAATGCCCAAACTATATATTAGTATGGTAATATTCTGATTGTGATCGTAGAAATTCTGGACCAAAAAATTATGGAATTCTTTGAACAATAATACTCAACGTGTAAAAATATTCAAGTGTTTTAGAAATCATTTCAAATTTCTACTTATAGCTGAATATGAATGAGTTTTTGTTGGGGCATGTCTTGTTGTGTTGTGTGTATATAGTATGTTTGGGTTTGTTTGTTTGGTTTGTATGAAACTTAGGTTTAGGGGATGATCACATCTGGCCGTTATTGGCCTCTCGCTCATCTCCTCAATATCTTGTCCTTTTGTGTCCTTTGTAAGATTTATATATTAATGATATTGGAAATAAGTTGTGATTGATTTGATTGAGTTTTGAAAGTGCAATTGTATTCTGATATAAGCTACAAAGTCATAAGTCTGTATGTGGAATGCAAACCAAGTTGTATTTTTCACATACAACATATTCACTGTTATAAATTTCAATGCGTTCAGATAGATCTTTGCGTAAAACACGTGTTCACACACGGGCGATACGACTCACATAGATCTGTATGTGAAAAGCTTAAACAGCTTTTTTAACGTAATATTGGTTAATTATACGCCTATTGAAATTCGAAAGGGAACATCGACATTCATGTGAAATCACGATATGCAGTTTTGAGCTTATTGATCACATTCTTAATTAATAGCGTCACTATTCGGTCACTTGCAAGATTGTAACGTTGTGCATGTATAGACCATAAAAAAATACCATTATAATTACATATGCAAACTATCTCAAAACAGTAAAAAATTGGTCAATAACAGTATGCTGTGGGCGACAGGCACTTACCTTGTCTATTTCGTTGTCATTTCTGTGAACCAATCAGGCTGATGAAATGGATTATCATTTGCGTTATAACAAGAAGCCGCCCCTTTGACATGACAGACTGTCAGCACCGTCAATCTGGTCTATACCATAACACAACCCATGACCTGTAAATAATGGCGAGCTGCCTTCGTATCAATGTTTAAACACCGAAGATCTCCAGCCAGAGATGGGTACCATTCTGGCTGCTTCACTGATTCCCGCAAGGTCCTTGTCTGTTGCATTGTTGGCTCCTCAATAGTGGGGCAAGACCAAGAGATGTTCCAATTGTCTGTGTGCTGTTTCCACAACCAAGTAGTGTCCTTATATACTTCCATGTAGCCCCACTTCTGCAAGGAAACCGTATATTGGCCGCTTCTGGTTCTCAATCTGTGACAAAATCCGCCATTCCGCCCATGAAAGTCAGCTCCATTGAAGGCTCACCAGCTTTATACCAATAGATGTTTACTTGGTTGATCAACAATCTTTCTTTCCACAGGCAATGCTCTTAACTCCTTAGAGACTGTTGGGACTTATTGCTCAAGAAATTCTCTCTGGATTTGAGGGGATTAGCAGCAGATTTCTGTCCAGACATAGGGTGCTTCACATAAGATAATTTGTCACTACTCTCATTCATACTTGCTATACTACGACCGGAGGTCCTGGTGTAGCAATTCCTGCCAGAGTGTACAAGTTTTTCTCTGTTGAAGTTAGGCCGAAGACCTCCTATGATAAGCCGACAGAAGGAATTTAAAACGCATTCTTTGCATTGTTGATTTTCCCATACAGGGCAGGCACACCCCGCACACGAGTAGCACAGGACAAATGCCGTCGTTCTTAGGGTTTGTGGGCGAGCTCCTAAAAATGATAGGTGACTATATAATGCATCAGGTGCTGGAGTGATGAGTGGTACTACTTTTTTTTTCTGTACTAGCTTTATGTAAAATCAACTTCTACATGTGTCTGGAGAAAAACGAACTTCCTGATATTTAGGTGCAATCGCCAGCACTTTTGGGATTTAGAGACTTAATACACAAAGGGGTGAATGGTCCCTTACAATATATCATTGTAAATTCTATATATCCGAGAATTCACCGCATTCTCAGGTTTCCGATGCTAATCATCGGCCAAACCGTTTCTCATGGTTCGTGATTGCTGAATATATGCAAAACCCTTCACTTTTGTGTTACGATTGCCAATTTCTGTATCATAGGCAAAGATTCTGTTTCTAAGGAGAAGCATTAGATGGGTTATGACTCCCATGAAGCCATGGGAGCCAGGAAACTTGTAGAAACTGCAAAATAGTGGTTAGATTTGTAGTGACCCAACAAACAAACATTTCCAACTATTTGCAAATGAAGGACATTATATCTTGTTTAACATAACTTGGGGCTCCCACAGAAAATGGGTTTTGATTGTAGACTATGTGGGTTTGCAAAGATTGGCTCACTTCATAAAGCAAAGGGTACAATGTGCAATCATTATGGATAACCATTTAGGACATTAATTGTGAGTGCCCCTTGCTGACCTCTTAAATTGGTGCTATGCAGGTGGTTTTGCATTCAAATGCTACATGCCTTTTGTTGGTATTACATAGTGTAATACATCTCTACAGATGTGCAATAACTGCATCAAATTTTGGACCACTCTTTATTTCCTTAGTTTAATAATATCACTGTATCGTGGGCCATTTGTCTCTTTCCTTAGGATATGTGGGAATGGTAGAATCTATACGATGTGCCAACTACAACGTTTGAAGGTAGCCTACCCAGGGGCTAGCGATGAAGAGGGATTTCATTACAACACTACTTAAAAAGGTCCAGCCCGATCGCTAATTACCTCGTCCCCAGAAGCCCCAATTTTACCGAGTGGTCAAGCATTTTGGTATCAGAAACAGCTACTTTTTCTCATTTCCCCTGTGAAATCTTAGGCCAGGAGTTTGGTTTGGAAGTTATGAGGAAATGAACCCCATTTTTGGTCGCCATATTTACACAGTGCGAAACTTTAACAGCTGGGGTTTTGGGGCTAAGGCCATCTAGCCTAATGAAAAACGCATATCCTTAAATCGGGCCCGCCCCCTTATACTGTAATTACAGCAAAGATTTTTGTCCCATCAGTTTTAGAGAGAAACTTATTTTCTTGGTTAGAATCCACCCTTGTGGATATGGGCAGTTTTGAGATCAATAAGAGCCTGCATGGGCCATTAATTTTTGTATTTCCAGGGGTAGGACACGACCTTCCGATTTGGGCATTGAGGACGTGGTCCAACGGTAATTTGTGTAACTGTTACATGCCTTTACATGGAGTCTCTGTCTCGTGACGTTACAAACTCTTAACCTCTTCGTTCAAAAGACTTAGTATATTATAATTTAGGAACATTCTTAACGTCAAAATTGGCCGTCAATGTTAGTCACTCTGTTGAGCCTCCATGCAAATCGTCCTTTCACCGTCGGAACTCGACAAAAAAAATGTGTTTTCTTCTGTACGGTTGGTTCTTTCTCTTCTTTCTTTACACATTTGAGGAACTCGCCTGTGTCTTTTTCTGTACGGTTTCTTTCTTCTACTTCTTTCTTCTCTTTCTGGCACAATGCTAGTATCTCAGACGGGAACATCCATATTGACCAAAATGGGTCACAAGGGCAAGTACATCACAGAAACTTTTGACATGACCCGATTGGTGTCAAAGGTCACGATAGGGTCATAGGGGTCAACAACGTTAACCAGGCAAAAAATCTAGAATTAGCTCAATCTCAAAACTAATGCGTCATCTTGTAGTACTTTGATACACTACAA
Organism: Ophioderma brevispina; assembly: GCA_023653785.1. NCBI lineage: Eukaryota > Metazoa > Echinodermata > Ophiuroidea > Amphilepidida > Ophiodermatidae > Ophioderma > Ophioderma brevispina. The sequence goes on from JAMKCH010005845.1 coordinate 22,885, forward strand.
AAAGTCAATTATGACTGTCACATGACACGTTTAGGGGGCCGAGGGGTCCAAAATACATAAAATTATGTTACAACTCATCACTACTCCTCTTTCAGATTACATTGCATGGTAATGTGACTCATGTATATGTTGCAGCTTGAACTCCCCCACAAAAGTTACTTACTGACATTTTGATCAAAGGTCTCTGGGGTCACGAAGGTCAATATCCATTACTGTTTGAACATTTAAACAAGTTCAATAGAAAATCTTTTAGCCCATCCTGTAGTCCTTGATGAGAGGTCAATAAAAGTCAATGAGATTACCCCCATCACCTGACCCATGGTTTCGTGGTCACAGTCAAAAACTTCATATTACGTTCCTCAATCACGACTCCTTCTACAGATTACATAATTTGAATCATGTGACCATGTATGTGGTGTAATTTGGAATCCCCTACAAAAGTACTATGAAATTTTTGATTCAAGGTCATTGGGGTCACAGGATCCAGACCTGATTTTGCACAACAATGCACTCTCTACAATTCCGGTCTGAGTACTCTCGCCTGTGTTCAGATCTGTAAACAGATCTAGTTTATTTTTAGAAGCAATTTTTAAGCATGGCGACACAATTTTGACACTGATCTAAGTAGGAAATGCTAAGAGCATTTCCTCGGCAAAAATCTGAAACATCCATTGCGGGAATATATGCCTTCAAAGGTCAGGTTGTTACATGTTATAAAAAGCGCCCTTATAGTCCATTCCCATAGAAATTTGTGTGAGACTAGATTTTTTAGAAAAATCACATTGCCCGCAATGAAATTGCGTAAAATTTTAAACAGGATGAAGTCCGTGGTATAATATCAAAATCTTTGTTTTATAAACTAAAAATTATATATTTTTTTCATTCTGGTTTTGTCTATAATGAACAATCAACAACTGTAGTGGGATTAACCTCGCTGCAAAACAGTGAAGTAAGAAATAAAGGGTAGATGTTATGTCAAGAATATGTTCCGAGGCAATAAAAACTGAATCATAGGCGATGCGAGTCAGACCCATTATTCCAATTTTTTTACTGCCGAGGACACATTAGCGGTCGGCATATTAAACACGGACATCGCACCCTTATTTCTATTACCCAAATAAATGAAATATAACAGAAAAAAAAATGGCAATTCTACTAAACGGAACAGTTGTTGTTTACGTCTTTACAAGCGCCCGCCGTGTTCCTCCTCCGCTTAAGGTTGGCGTGCCTTTAGTGATGGTAACACGCACCCCCGAACAGAATGTTCCTGTTGTAATCATCACACGCAATAGGGCGCAATCGCGACCATTATCGAAGAATATGGCAGTAAACTAACCAATAGTGCGCTTTTTCAATAATGGGCAGTAAAGGAAAAGAGTTCCAATAACGGTCATTTAATATTGAATCTTCGTGACCAGCCTAGTCTTTAGTCAGTTCTGTGCGTAACATTCGATAGCAAGAGCGCCTCCTACAGTAATTCTTGAAAAAGACAGCACCCGGAAGTTGATGGCCGTTTCGAATTTGCTGTTGCTGTTGGTTTGGCATTATTTCCTGTTTTTTCCTACCCCGCCGCCCGTGTATTTCTAAAATCCATAGTTAAATAATACAGGTAAAGTTACAGGTTTAAGACCTAGGCAAAGAAATTAAACACAGTTATAAGTTGCCATCTTTTAATTTTGATTTATAGCCCCGCTTACCTACAAATTAACTTTTGTTGATGGAAGGAATGGCTGTACAAAGAAAAAAAACTGGTCCTAAGGCATGAAGCCTTCAAGAAGCGATGGTTTACTTTGGATACCCGGAACTTTCCATCTACTGCTCTGATCCACTGGTAAGGTTGCCTAAGATTAATCGACTGATTCATCCTTGTCTTTTGCTATTGATCATCTTTGGGTGGAAATAAATCTACTGGTATTGAAAATAAAATACAGATCATTCTTGTTAGATCTAGGGGCAATTTCCCCCAAAAACAAAACGGGTCCGCACCGTGATTTTTGAAAAGTGGAAAAAATGCAGTTAAGGGACGTTAGGATATGGGAATTGTCACTTAATTGGTTTGTTTCACCTCATTGCACAACTCAACGCCACACCTCTGGAGTAAGCCACAGCATCCTTGATGCTCTCGTTCTTCTGTACGGTTTCTTTCTTCTTTCTTCTTCTTTCTTCTTTCTGTCAACATGATAGTATCTCAGACAGGGAACATCCCATATTGACCAAAACTGGTCACAAGGGCAAGTACATGCACAGAAACTTTTGACATGACCCGATTGGTGTCAAAGGTCACGATAGGGTCACAGGGGTCAACAACGTTTACCATGCAAAAAATCTAGAATTAGCTCAAATCTCAAAAACTAATGCTGTCATCTTGTAGTACTTGATCAACACTACAAAAAAGTCAATTATGACTGTCACATGACACATGATTTAGGGGTCAGAGGTCAAAATACATAAAATTATGTTACACTTCAAATCACTACTCCTTTTACAGATTACATAGTATGATCATGTGACTCATGTATATGGTGCAGCTTGACATCCCCCACAAAAGTTACTGAATGACATTTTGATCAAAGGTCATCTGGGGTCACTAAGGTCAAACTCCTTTACTGTGTGTAAAATTTAAAACAAGGTCAAATAGAAAATCTTTTTATCCCATCCTGTAGTACTTGAGAGGTCAATAAAAGTCAATCATGACCCCATCACCTGACCCATGGTTTAGGGGTCAAAGGTCAAAATACGTCAAATTACGTTACACTTCAAATCACTACTCCTTTTACAGAGTACATAGTATGATCACGTGACTCATGTATATGGTGCAGCTTGACATCCCCCACAAAAGTTACTTAATGACATTTTGATCAAAGGTCATCTGGGGTCACTAAGGTCAAACTCCTTTACTGTGTGTAAAATTTAAAACAAGGTCAAATAGAAAATCTTTTTTATCCCATCCTGTAGTACTTGAGGAGAGGTCAATAAAAGTCAATGATGACCCCATCACCTGACCCATGGTTTAGGGGTCAAAGGTCAAAATACTTCATATTACGTTACACTTCAAATCACTACTCCTTCTACAGATTACATAATTTGATCATGTGACTCATGTATGTGGTGTAATTTGGCATCCCCTACAAAAGTTACTGAATGAAATTTTGATCAAAGGTCATTTGGGGTCACAGGAGTCCAAGACCTGATTTTCACTAAAAATGCTACTTCTACAAGTTCCGGTCTGTGTTCAGATCTGTAAACAGATCTAGTTTATTTTTAGAGCAATTTTAAGCAGTGGCGACACAATTTTGACAACTGATATAAGTAGGGACATGCTAAAGCTATTTCCTCTGCAAAAATCAGAAACATCCATTGTGGGAATATAGGTCTGCAAAGGTCAGGTTTTACATGTTATAGCGCCCTCTATATGTCCATTTCCCATAAAGAGATGTGGTAAACTAGATTTTTGAGAAAAAAAATCACATTTGCCCGCAATGAAATTTCGTAAAATTTACACAGGATGAAGTCAGTGGTATAAATAATCAAAATCAGTTGTCAAAAGTGTGTCGCCATTGATATATTTTTATTCATTCTGGTTTTGTCATAATAAATGAGACCATCAAACAACTGTGTAGTGGATTAACCTCGCTGCAAAACAGTGTAATTAAGAAATAAAGGGTAAGATGTTCATGTTTATGCAAGAATGTGTCCGAGGCAAGTAAAAACATAAATAATAGGCGAGGCGAAGCCGAGACCCATTATTCAAATGTTTTTACTGCCGAGGACACATTATTCGGTCGGCATATTAAACACGGACATCGCACCCTTTATTTCTATTCTATTACCCAAATAAATGAAATAATAACAGAAAAAAATGGCAATTCTTACTAAACGGAACAGTTGTTTACGTCTTTACAGCGCCCGCCGTGTTTCCTCCGCGTAAAGGTTAGCGCGTGCGCCTTTAGTGATGGTAACACGCACCGAAAAGAATGTTCCCTTTGCATCACGCACTAGGGCGCAATCGCAACCCATTATCGCAGAATAATGGGCAGTAAACTAACCAAAGAGTGCGCTTTGAATAATGGGCAGTAAAGGTAATAGAATTTCCAATAACGGTCATTTAAGATTGAAATATTCGTGACCAGGCCTAGTCTTTAGTCAAGTCTGTGCGTAACCATTCGATATGCAAAGAGCGCCCTCCTACAGTAAGTCTTTGAAAAAGACTAGCACCCGTTTCGAATTTGCTGTTGCTGTTAGGTTGGCATGTCCTACCCGCCTGTGTATTTCTAAAATTCCATAGTTAAAACATAAGGTAAAGTTACAGGTTTAAGACCTAGGCAAGAAGAAATTAAACACAGTATATAAGTTGCTCATCTTTTCTTTTTGTAGTTAATAGCCCAGCTTACAAAGGACTTTGTGATGGAAGGATGGCTGTACAAGACTGGTCCTAAAGGCAATGAAGCCTTCAAGAAGCGATGGTTTACTTTGGATGACAGGAGACTCAGCTACTGCTCTGATCCACTGGTAAGGTTGCCTAAGATTAATCGGAAGTGATTCTATCCATTGTCTTTTGCTATTGATCATCTTGGGTGGAAATAAATATATGGTGTTGAAAATAAAATACAGATCATTAAAGAAAAGTGTGTTAAGATGCTTTCCTTTAGTTGTGTTTGGCCAAAGACCACAGCAGTCAAAAAAGCTTGTCCATGCATGTGCACTATGGACAACTGTTCTAACCATGGATCCACTGTCTCTACCCATGTTAAAGACTGCCTATTTTCTACTAACACTTTTAAGGGACAGACGGAACAGGGTGAGAATCCGAGAATCGATTCTTGCAAAGATTCTCGTAAACTGATTTGCGCGAATCAATGTTGATTCTCATGAATTAGATGATTCCCGCAAAATGTTTTTGGGAATCAAGACTGATTCTCGCACACAGAGACGAAATTCTACCCGTTGTTTGATCTGTTTAAATTACAGCCCTCGGATAATGTAGCGACGTAGTTCAATATTTTGTGCTATACGAACCATATTCTGTGTAGTGGGAAATTTTGCTCATTTTTTTTGATTTTTTGCTTTTTCGTGTTGAGAACCACAAATTTAAAAGCTTACCAAACTATTTTGGACTTTTTAACGAGTAACTTTTTGAAACTGGAAGTTTAACAAACTGCATAAAACTGTCCAAAAACTGTAGAAATCATGAAAAATTAAAAATGCTAAAATATCCTGCTACATGGTACCTTCCTATAACCCAGTGGCGGATTTAAGGAAAAGGGCCCTGTCAGCAGCTTAAGGTGGGGCCCCAATAGCGTCAAGAAGCAACGCAATATCTAATCGCACTTTAATGTGACTGACGTGTGTCCTAGGGGGCCCTGAGAGCAATATTTTAGGGGGGCCCTGTCAGCAGCTGGTGACACTGCTGACTCTTAAATCCACCACTGCTATAACCCCCTGGGCATTACCACCCTTAATACAGTCTGTCTGATAGGGTCATCACAGAACAAACAATGAAATAGCCCTCTGAGTAACCAAACAAAATATTGCTTTTATATTTCTATGTAATCCATATGTACATTTTTACAGTGTCTGTGATTTGCTCATTGCATGATATTACCTTGCAAGTAACCAATCAAAATAGTGCTTAGATGCCGATAGATAGGCAGGTAGTTCCCAGGGGGTCAATTCACATCACTGCTCACTTGTGCTACTTGTCGTCAGTTATCATTGTACATGAATTTGAGACACTCATCTTCATAGCATACCTAAATTTAACATCCAAATGCTCTCATTTTCATGATTGATCACTGAAACCCCAGCTAAAAAATATCATAATGTGTCATTTGCTGCTAACAATGTGCCAGTTTCTTTGTGGTACTTTTGGACTCCCATTGGGAGTGGGAGTCAATGAGCTTACCAAATTACCATTTCACAACCCTACCCAATTGCATATAGCCAATATGGCCCATATGGGGACAGAGTTATGTAAGATAAGCTTACAGCCGTGTGCCAGAAAGTAACCTCTGCCTCATGCACAAAATGGACAAATCTTGACCCACTGCTGAAGGGGTTATGGTTTCAATATTGTTGGTTCACCAGCAATGGGCCTGGGAGTTATTGTTGCCTTTTGGGGCTTAAAAGGGAATAAGGACATGGCATATTCTTAAATCAACATATTAAATGGAACAACATATCACCCTTGTAATGATATGTTGCTTCGTTATTATAATACTCCAAATATTCTTTCAAACCTCTTCCAAATAATCATACTGTCTGCATTTCCTTGATAATATCATGGCCAGGGATGTCTATTCCTCCGTTACTTGTCCCTGTTGCGGGGAATAGGTTTTGTCTCTGGTCAGTTGGCGAAGAATTTGATGCTTAGGTGATTGGAACCAATGTTAAATTTTGGGGAAGAATTGTGATAAAATGTGGCGAGGAGGAGGATCAATTCTGATAGACGCCCCTGATCATGGTATTTGTAGATTTTAAGTTTTTCATCATTATGCGTGGTCACTGAAAGATCACTATATTCATTTTTCCCCACTATAATATTCACAGTTTTGTCTCTAATCTATGCAGCTATTTTTGTTACGTATTGGGAAAGATCACTATTCATTTTTCCCCACAATAATATTAACACTTTTGTCACTAATCTATGCAGTTATTTTTGTTACGTATTGGTACTAAATTGATAAAACTTATTTTAAACCTTTCACTTGTGACTTGGCATGCAGGAGTGTTGGTATTCTTTTTTGTTAATTTATTTTCCAAATTTCCTCTGATACTTCAAACTTCTGCACACAGTAAAAAATGATTTCTAAGAAACTGCCAATCTCGCATTCAAAAACATGCATGATAAGTTCCACACACATAGCGATGTGTTGAGTATATCGTAAGTTTTCAATGTATCAGTTTTATTCAAATTTCATGTCTGGATCAACACCTGAAATAATTGGAAAAGTGTTTGCAGGATGGATAACCTGACATGTTTGTAGTCTGTACCTTGCTTTCTCACCTGTACAATGTAACTAACACTGCATCCACTGTATTTTACTCTATAGTAACTGCACTTTTGATAACACTTGTTCTATGAGCACCTGTTTGTATTACTAATCATTTCCCACTTGATTAATCTACACCCCGGTACTAAGCTCATAGTAATTGCAAGTTCTGAACAGCAGTGGCAGATCCATATCACTGACAACTGATTAAGTGCAACATGTGTGGCATCGGCATGAATGAAAATTGTGGTCAGAGAGCTGCAGTACTGGGGGAAAATAACAATTCAAGCATGATGGCTCTATCACTCTGCACCCTTCCACAATTGACATCCTACCCTGGCATACTTGTATTGTAAATACTGCAAATTAACTTGAACTGCTATTATGTCCCCAATTAGGACCCCCACCCAAAGGGCGAGGTCTTCCTGAAAAATAAAGGTGACAACTTTGCCGTAAGAGAGGGCGTACCCCCAGGCCGACATGACCAGGACTACGCCTTCACACTACACACTCCCGACAGAGATTACATAATGAGTGCAGACACGAAAGAGGATCGCAAGCGGTGGATGGAGGCACTAAACAGAGCAATAGAGAAACCATTGTACCCACAAGAGAGCAAGAAGGCGAAACAAATCAAATAAAGGTTAATGGCATTATCACCCTGCATGCTTCAGTAACACGGTTATGTTAACAGTGAATGCTTTAAAAATTGCCTGCTTCAACAGCTTTTCAAAGCAGTCTGATATAAAGCATGAAAATACTAATATGGGAAAAGGCTGGGGTGAAAATAACTGTTTTAAGATTGTAAAAAGTCGTGCATGATCATAGGCCCTAAAAATTATGGCCTTTCAGGGACTTGATTGGTATTGTGAATGTAATTGTCCTGCTGAATGAATTTGGGTCATGGACTATAAAATGAGCGTGTATGTGTGTGTATAAAGCATGTGTGTGTCTGGTAACAATTTTTAGTTAGCTTATTATTGGTCACTGTATCCATACACTTGATGGCACGTGGACACAATGAGCAATGGCCAGAATCGCACGTTTGACTTCACCATATGTGGGGGTCAAGGGTCATATTGGGGTCATTGTATCAACATGTATTGAAGGATTTCATTGGTAGATCATTATGAGTCTTAGGCTCCCAGCAAGACCTAGGCAACAAATTGTATATTGTGAAAACTATCAAAATTAACAGACCTTGGCACAATACTGATCAAAAACATGCAGAGATATTTTTGTGCCAACTGTATATTAATGCAAGCATTGTGCAAGAGTCACATTATTGAGGTGCATTTGGTTCATAGAGTGTAGTTGGGTATTGAACCTGTGCTATGGTGATGTGTTTTGACTGTAACTAGTTAGCCATTTGACCTCACTAAAAGGTTTACTCTTGAAAGCATGTTAGGGTTGCATATGATGCTATGAAAGGTATGGAATAAACTCACTGAATATCTGAATATCTGACTGGGAAGCAACCAGATGTCTCAACTTTTCAGCCCTGTATGATCTCCAGTGGGGCCCATACATATTGCCAATGATACTCTATCTGCTGAAATGCAGTCCTAACTCCTATCCTTACATTCTGATGCCAACCTTGGTTTTCAGGTTGTCCATTTTAATCAGAAAGACCAAATCTCTCTTTCTCTTTATGTAATAAAGTATTTTGAGTATTTTGCATACACTTACCAGGTTTTGATAGTAGAAGCGATAATGCATATAAGCAATGAATCAGCAAACTTTATCCCCGGGAGAAATCGTACAATGGCCCTTTGTGAAGCTCTATTAGAATGGCTTGCAGCCCTTAATCATTGATCCAACCCAACTGCATATATCGATCTAACATCAGTCGACTGTAGGCAAGCATTTGGCTCAATATCGCACCATGTGTTTATCAGAAAGCTCCATAAAACCTACAGAATTGCAGATCTCTACTGCAATGGATAAAATCTTTCCTTATAGGCCTTACCGTCATGTTCTGAGATGATAGTTCTGAGTGGATTGATCTTACCGGGGTTCCCCAGGGATACATTTAGGGTCTGCATTTGTTTAATATATTATGTAAACGATCTCCATCTGCATCTCAAATTCACAGTTTATGCATATGCTGATGACACTCATCTTCAATTTAGTGACATAAAACATGACACCTCTGTTTTTACAATCTGATCTAGACAAATTAAACTGCTGGTCTGACAACAACGCTCTCTGACTGAAACCATCTAAATGCCAAATCATGTGAATAACCCAGAGTAAAATCAAACCAGTTCCATCATAGAGTGTGAATAAGACTGGTCTTGATGCATCCGACAACCTTCATCTTCTAGGTGTGACATTACCATTGATTTTTCAAGGAATTGTCATTTTGACAACACTGACAATAAGCGTCTTTAAAATGTATAAAAATGCAATGTGGAAAAACTGGGACAAATTAATCGTGCAACTATGTTTTCAAATCTATATTGCAGTCTCACCATTATGTTTTTTTTGTGTGTATAATAAAACTTTTTGTATTTGTAGAGTCTGTTGAGTTGGAAGTACTGCACCCCGTGGTGATAGTACTCTTTTGATCTTTCACTGCTCCCTGGCTGCTCATCAGACATGTAACTCTTATGCTTTGTGTCTAGCTTGTTGTTGAATTGCCATTTGAATTTAAAAAAGAGGAGATGAGAGCTCAGAAGTGGTCTGGGGTCATGAGAGGTCAGTTTGGAAAAATGCGAAATGTTAATGGACTGGTCGCTAAATTTTGTAGTTTTGATATGCCTTTTTTGTTCAATTTTGTATTTTAGTATAATTTTTCAATAGAATCTGCAATTTCATATGCCTTGGAGATGTGAATGGTATACATTGTGGTAAAAGGCATTTAGGGCTTTTATAGGAGCTTCATTGCTTTTGGTTAAAACTTGCTGTGCAGCTTTTCCATCAAATGCATTTGGCTGCCAATATATAAATACCCTAACCTATTTCAATTATCGGAATTTTTGTATGTGGTGTTTAAACTTTTCACAGTGTGTGAGATTTATGACATAGCTAGTACATGGTAATCCTTTGTTAATATGATAGGTCGATGAAGTATTTTGTGTAACATATTTAATTATCAAAGGTATCTTTAGTTTCAGTTTCAGACCCAAACTTAAATATTAATTTAAAATGTTACAGGGCTGGGGCAAGATTGTTTCATATCCTAACTTAAATATTATTTTAAATATGTTGGCTTGTTGACAAGATTGTGTCCATGAATGAATGCATGAAAAGTCTAATTGCATGTGGAAGAATTTTACAATAGAATGCCACTCTTCAGGTTTTTAACATTTTAAATTTTGGGCCATTATATGACTGGCAAAAAAAACAAGCAAGCAAGGCAAATTAAAAAAAGTAAAAAAAAAAAAATCATTTTTTTTTGGGGGGGGGGTGGGGTGAGTCCTATAAGCCAAAATTACTTTGTTACCAGTAAAAATATGGTTCAACCCCCAACACTTATGGGCTCTTCAACTGTGACTCCAGCTGGGATGTTGCTGTGGACCTCACTGTGTGCCTGCACATTCCAAATGACAAATATATTTTTCCTGATTGTTTTTTTCCTCAAAGACCATTGTAGCTCGCCATGCCTCATCTGTATTTTATTACATTTTAACAAAGTAGCATTGTAAACCTGAATTGCATGCTTAATCATAATCCTAATTTTGCTGCTAAGTCTTACATGGCTAATCTTCTTGCTGCATTCCTGAGAGGCTGTAATCATCGCCAATTAAAAAACCGTTTTGTTGCACATACTGATCGACTTAAATTTGACAATAAAGTGTTGTACTGTATCAACAGTGAACCCCATGTTTTGGATTTTGAGGGAGGATGAACAAGTGTTTTCACCCTTCTGTTTGTATTTTTTGAAATATTTTAGTGCTTAAAGCAATATTGGCACATTTTTTGAAGAGCGCCCCCAATTTTTAAAATTTGATATTTTTGCACAGTTGCGTTGGCAATTGTCTAGGAAACTATACCTGCGAATGAGAATGCTAAAAAATGCGTATTTATCACAAAATAAGCGATTTTGTAATTAGAATTGGGATCCCAGATTGGACTTAACGGCAGAGCTGGAAATGCTACGTTTATGTCCGTCCATAATGAAATAGTGCCACCTCGAGAAAATAACCTCTAACTTGACTTGCCCGAACTATTAAAACAACTCATGGCGCTATTTCCCGGCTATTTCTGTGGGCTATTTCACATTGGAAGACCGTTTCCAGCAGCCGTTTAATTATTATCGGGGATTCCCGATAATAATTATTCTAGTACGAATTCCTTCGTTTGTGACACATAGACATTTTTGAGCTTAACCATTCACAGGTATAGTTTACTAGCCAGTTACCAATGCAACCGTGTAAAAATCTCCAAATTTTTGAAAAATTGGGGGCGCCCTTCAAAAAAATGTGCTAATATTGCTTTAAAGTACATTGTCTGTGACTGGTATTCTCAAAGGAAGAATAGCATATGCCCCGTCATAAAATTCCACTTTTAACTATTCATTTCGGTATTCATTTTCCATATCAAACTGCCATTGTAAGTTTTGTAATCTAGATAAACATTCTGAAGGGGAAACATTTCAAAAAAGGGAGAGATGTTAGACCAATTATCTTGCTGATTTTGGAGCCGTGGGGCAATGCATGGCCTAACATCCAGAAGCCTTCAGATCTTGAGCTTTGCTGGCAGAATGCTGATTTCACCAGGAGGGATTTTTTCTCTTTTAATACCCAAAACATTAAGACTTGGCCATTGTGATGCCGAGTCTGCTGATCAGCTGCAAAAGTACTGAATGTTTGACTCTCAGCTTTCAGTCCACTACATGCATGTACCTGGTCTCCCCAAAAAGATAATTTTAGGTCGTCCAATGTAATTGCAATCAAAAATATCTTAATATGCAGGGGTGTGAGAGACCATGTGGAAAAAAATCAGGAAAAAAGAGGGAAAAAGGATTAAAATGCCAAAAACGGGCTGAAAATTAAAAATAAGTTAAAATTTTGGCACTAACAAAATTTTAAAAACGAGGAAATCCTCTTAAAAGAAATTTCACACCCCTGCTTATTGCAGCATGATTTGTGTGTCAAATTTTTGGTTTATACCTTTGGTTAAAATGTTGTCTAGCTCTTAGGTGCAGTAATGGATCAAGTTCATACTTGGTATGCTTATGCATTTAGACAAGGGGTCTTATGTGGGCTAACAGATGAGGTCAAAGGTCATTCATGGGTCACTTAGGGTCATATATTGTGTATGTGATATACACTTTCGGATAAAATGTTGTCTAGCTTTTTAGGACAGTAATGGATCGAGTTCATTGGGAGACATTGTGGGGTAACAGATGAGGTCAAGCATCATTTGGGGGTCACTTAGGGTCATTATATTGCTCTACACTTATTCTTTAACCTTATAATCAGACAACCTATTTGGGACTGCTGTCCCTATTTCTACCCTCTCCAGCGCTAATGCCCATAATGCGCCTGTCCGTTCTGCCATGACTGCCACCGCTTAAAGCAACAATCTAACAGTTGGCAGCGTCATACATCCAGTCTACATATACACAAGTTATGAAGTACTGCATATTGTGTAAATAATTGGAATGTTATCTTCATAGTCATCATACTGCATACAGTACAAAAATCAATTATAAAACTTTGAAACAATGGATAAGATACAAAAAAACAGACAAAGTAAATCATAAAATGACCAAGTTTGGCCTGTTGTAGGCCTAATCTGTGTATCAAAACATACATACATACATACTTACTTCCCCTAATATTTGTAAAGCACCTTTTGATCAAGCATGCTCCAGGCAAATCCAATTACATTGATTTATAATCAGTGTGAAATTGATCTCTGTACCTGCTGAGGAATTAATCATGCTTGAATGAAATACTCGCACTGCCTTGCTAAGAGCATATATCTTTGATATTGTTCATACGACATGGTTTCAGATTCGACCTAGGTTTTAGTGCCAAACGTGTAAAAATGTGAAGGTGCTGTAACAATGAACAAAACATGTTTTCTAGGTTAAAATTTGGTGTAGAATCCAAATCTGAAGTCAAAAATGCAAAATGTTGGATGCGTTCCGAGATATCGCATTTTGGGGTATTGCGCAATGCCGACGTCCCATAAAAGAAAAACCTATGTATTTTGCTGAAAATGCATCTCTGCTTTTGAAAAAAAAAAAATTACTCAATATTTTTGCAGTTTGACACAAAAAGGTAAATACTATATCTGTGGAATATGTTTTGGGCATCATCGATTAACTTTTCAACCAATGTGTAGGCCCTTTCGTATTTTTTTTCGAGGGTTTTCAAAAACGTTCAATTTTAGTGTCATAAATTTGGATTCCCGGCAAATTGAAAAAAAAAAATTTCTTCAATTTTACCAACGACATGGGTGAATGAAAAAAGTTAATACCATAAACGATGTAGGGACTGCTTTGGGCAGAATCGATTAAATTTTCAAGCACGATAGTTTCTTTAGTTTTCTCAGTACTCCCAATTTTATGAACAACAATATTTGTTTTCGCGCACTGGAAAAAATCGAGGGGGTGGTAGGGGAGGAAACATTTTTGTTTTGCACAACTGCTTTATTATACTTTTAACTAGTAAAATAAGTTAATTTTACAAAAAAACAAAAATGCACTTAAAAAAAAAACAACTGACAGGTAAATCATCATTGTAGACCTCCTTTCCAGAGATGTGATTGTGCAAAGCAAAATTTTTGTTCGAAATTGTGCTAAATTTGAATGTCGTTGTCACGGGACATGTCAAATTGAATGGTTCTGGTGTTGTGTGTGGAAAAATTATGAAATAATTAGAAAACAAAAATACCTTGATCAATAAGTTAGTTAGTACCGTGAAACTGATATATTAACATTATAAAGGGTCATATATATGTATATTGTGACTCTCAAGTATGCAAGTGGTAGGTGAAAATTTTTGGCAGTCCCAAAAGGTGTGATTTTCGGACAAAATCGGCCACAAATCAATATTTTTAATTTTTTAGTTTTTTGATAAACCAGGGTTTTCGATTTAAAAATTCATATATATATACGAAAAATTTTACCCTAGAAATGACATCTTAAATAATTAACATGGTTACTTTCTGCTCTGATATGATTTTTTTTTCGCACTTGTGGGCACTAAAACCTACGTCAATTCTGAAACCATGTCATACCACGTAAATTTGCTTGTGTTCTTATTGTTAATTTGTTTTTGCATTCATGACGATGTCACCATTTATTTCTTCCTATTGTGTTACCATGTAAACTGTCTATGTGTATCATTGAAATGCTCGAATCTATATATTTGTGGTGATAAAACCCTATTTCATAGGGAACTGTCACCAATAATATAGCAATTCTTGTTTGAGATACAAGCTATAAAAGTAAAAAAAGTAATGTGAGCAAGCTAGGAAAGACGATTACACTGACCAGCATCCCCTGATCTAGTCGCCATGCTTTACATCCCTCCAACATCAAAGGTTTGGTGTGTAGCTTCACATCCCAAGTCATCTTGTTCAAGATGAAACACCATATTCTACAGGTGTCCCTACCCTAATACATGTAAGCATGCAGTTACCATGTAACACTTCAGACTGAGATTATGATTTTTCATTATGTACGCTTATCAGGGATGGAAATTTCTTGAAAGAACAATAAGGGAATTAAATAGTTTAATGGCATGTACCCATCAGTCCAGCATGTTTTCCCCTTCTACTTCAGTCATCCTACTCTTCCCCACCAGTTTAATTACATTGATACAAATGTGTGGTGTTTCTTTTCACCAGGATGCAAATCCAAAGGGCGAGGTTTTTCTAGGACACAAGAGTGACAATTTTGCCGTGCGGGAGGGTGTCAAGCCTGGTGATCATGACCAAGACTACTCCTTCACCCTACACACTCCAGATCGTGACTACGTCATGAGTGCAGACACTAAAGAGGACCGCAGAAGGTGGATGGAGACCCTTAAGGCTGTCATTACGACACCCCTTGCCCCTAAGGAGAGCATAAAAGTTAAGCGGAAGTAATTCTGAGTGTGTACTTGTTTAGGACCACAAATAAGTGGAAAGTTATGAAATTATATGCGTAGAATATATAAACGCAATATAGGTAATTATGTACATGTAGGAACTTTACAGAGACCATAACAAGTGCATCACTTAAAATGAAGTTATTATCGCTTAATTCTGGAATGAAATACCATGGAATCTAAAAGTTATGACAAAATAAAGCCTGGATTGTCCTTTGTCGAGGCTGTTAGTAATACTTAGTAAATGTTTAAGCAGTCTGTAAGAAACATTACCAAATGGCAATTATACTTCATGTATATAACCACAGCAGAAACTGTGAGAAATTGTCTATATTGCACAGCATCATGCATATACAATGTCATATTGATTTAGAATTACTGCTGTGCAGTTGCGGTGTATATATACCTTATATAAGCAGTGGCAAACCGACCGGGAGGGGGGGGGGAACAAGTTTCCCCTTCTGGCTTGAAAAAACAGGACGATATGGACCAAAATATAAATTTTCATCCCTCTTCTTTGGGGAATTTGGACCACTTTAAGCCTAAATTTGGGCAAAATTAAATTTGACAATTTTAGTGCGCTACTTGCGTGCATTTCATCAAGTTCAGACTGAATTGGGGCAAATCACCAAACAACTTAAGAATTTGGTCCCCTCTGTATCGACTGCCTCGGTACACCACTACTTTTGACCAGGATGAATTTGGCAATTTTTTTAGGATTTAGAGAAAACATTACAGGCTTTATTAGTCTTTAGATTCCATGGATTACTTTTGCTTTTGGAGGAAATAATATTATGTGGTTCATTTGCATGCTTCAAAGGTTAGAACATACATAGTGAATCCAAAAAAATTGTGCATGAAAAAACACAAAATTTAACCGTGACCTGTTTACTCAACTGTGACGCAATTGATGTTTTCATGATCTGCATATTTTCAGCTTTCTATGCTGAAAAAATGAAGGAATATGGTGAAGAAATGAGGTAGATATGAACGATTTCCGTGGCTGATACATTTTACCCCATTCCAATGGGATTTACACAGTTAAGCTGGGTTTCAGTCCCATTATTTTGTCTGAATATGCATGGTGACAGAAAAATAGATCCACCACGAAAATCTTTCATATCTACCTTATTTTTTCACCAAATTCCTTCATTTTTCAGCACAGAAAGTCGACAATATGCAGATTAGGAAAATATCAACTGCGTCACAGTTGAGTAAACAGGTTAGGGTCAAATTTGTGTTTTAAATATTGCAGATATTCTAGGTATCAAGTATTGTAACTGATTTCAAAACACTCTTCCCTAGCATAGAAATCTAATTGAGGAATCAATTACTGAATTTGCATTAAACAAAAATTAATGCCATATGTTTCAATGAAATTTTGTGATTCTATGCTAATTTTCTGATTTTCCTGATTTCCCAATCGGTAAAATGGTAGATTTTCCCATGTAAATAATGGCTCTTGGTTTGTTACAAACCTTTGATTTGATCTGTAAATCTTAATTACGTTCTCTCCCAGCTAGGTCAAAATTCCAGTTGAAACTGGTTTCAACTGGAACCAGCTGAATGTTGATCCCAGTTTAATATCCAGTTGAATCCAGTTGAAAAAGTTGATTCCGTGACAGAAAATGGAACAAATTTCAATTAGGTTTTGTAG
This sequence comes from Ophioderma brevispina, assembly GCA_023653785.1. Classification (NCBI taxonomy): domain Eukaryota; kingdom Metazoa; phylum Echinodermata; class Ophiuroidea; order Amphilepidida; family Ophiodermatidae; genus Ophioderma; species Ophioderma brevispina. The sequence goes on from JAMKCH010005845.1 coordinate 39,582, forward strand.
TGACCAGTTGTACTCAGTAAGACCAGTTACAAACAGTTGAAAGCAGTTAGTTCCGTCACGGAAAATGGAACAACTTTCAACTGGGATCAACTGGAATTTTGACCTGGGCTTGAAGTTTTAAAAAAATGGTAATATGGCATGCATGGTACCATATTGTTAGCATTGTGTACAATACATTCCAGGGAATTGAGTGCTTTCTTTAACTGTAACATATAATTTTAGGGAAAACATGCAGCTATACCAGGAAGCAGCTTCTCTAATATCGGTTTGATTGTTATAAAGCCTCAGTGAGTAGTTTTGAATAGAATCAAAATTCGAAATGTAGATTGTTTATGACATTTCCTGGAATTAAAAAGCATATCAAATCACTTCATAATGTCTTAAGACTTTTTTCACTTTTAATTACTGAACAAACAAAATGGTTGTTTTTTCTTTTAAAGTCTTAAGTGCAGTCGCCACAAAAAGTTGTGCAGTGTATAAAAAAAACTACTCTTGGCAGAGTAAATCGAGGGTTGACAATCAGAAGGATGTAACTCAGCACTGAAAGAAATATAGAATTTCTTTAATTCTGCTGTAATACTGCTTTTGAGAAATATGATGTTTAATATTTTCTACTAAGCAAATCTATTCATTACTCAAAATGTAAACATCTCATAAAGCTCATATATGGTATGGTAAGCAAACATTATATAAACAAAGAACAATTTTTAATTATGAACAGCAGAATTAAAGAAATTCTTTAATATTTCTTTCAGTGCTGAGTTACGTCCCTCAACCCTCGAAATATACTTGGCATGAACTTGGAACCCCTGTGAGATCACAGAACAGTTATGTGTCAATGTTATATGAAAGATTCCACCCTTTCCTTTGGAAATGATCAATTACGTAAGAGCACTCATTTCTTATCTGTTCTAATGAAATTTCCAATGAATGGATGAGCCCATCATCATCTGTCAGTTGACCAATAATTGGAATTATGTAAAGGATAACATATTGTCTAAGCAACTGTTAAATGTTTTATCAAAAACTTTTACCCTTGAAATATTGGATTATTAAAAAATGCAGGTTACAGGGTTTTTATACTCAAGTGTGGAGCACTGGTAAGAGGAAAGCAAAGAGGAATGAATCACTAACTTCAAGTCTTATTAATTTAAAAAATACCACAAGAATGGATATAAAATGAGTGGTCTAGCTAATTGTATTTTCCAAATGTATTAATGAAATATTTCTGCAATTTTTCAGAACAACAAGACATGCTAGTTCCATTTTTCATACACTCTGCATTGGCCAAAGTCATAGTTTGTTCAGATTTTTAATAAAAAAATAAAACGTACTGCAATAACACTTATGAATGAGGATAATGACTGCTTAGGCCTAAAAAAAAAATTGTTTGATTGGCGTAACATAGAAAAAAAAATAGGGTAGGTAGGTCGGATTTTTTTTGTTTCACATACCAGAACACAAAATATGACACACATACAAAAACAAATGGCACATCTTCACTTTTTCTGTAACACATCTTTTTATTTTGTCATTTTGAATGTCCTGCAATACTAAATCGCGATACTAAATGAAAATATTTGTTTTACGTGGTTTTTAAAACTTTTTTTTTTGCACACAGAAAAAATAAAAATATTTAGGGTCGGCGGTAAAAATAGGGTCGGTCGGGTTACGCCAATCAAACAATTTTTTTTAGGCCTTATCTTATTGTACATTGGCAAAAATGAATGCACTTGTGTCATTTTGACAATACTTATAATGGCGCGCGCCCCTGCAGGGCTTGTGCCATTATTCGTCATCAATGTGCCATTATTCGTCATCAGCAAACCGAGCATGAGTGCATTGATTTTTTGCCAATGTATGAGAAGCTAAAAATATATATAGACATGAACCTCTAACCAAGTATAACTATGCCAATTTTTTTTTAAATTGAAGGCATGACATATAAATTATTTTGCTTTAATGATTGGTGACGGGGCGGGAAGGGACATCAGTATATTTTGTGCTTATTAGAATTAAGTATGCTCTATTAACCTATCTGCCATGGTTATGGGAAGATTTAAGGTTGAGGATATGTAATTTGGGATAAGATCTTTGGATTGATAATGTGTAAGCATTAGAAGAGATGATTTTAGGAGACATTAGCAAATCTATATGTAGATATTTGTGATGGTTTTCTTCTTTACCTTTGATGGGATTAACAAGTGGTTTATTAATACTGTATGAAAATCTCACCTTTCGTCATAATTACACAGCCGATTGCAAATCGGCTGTGTTCTGTTTTACTAGCGTTGTTCTTCTTCTTCTTTCTTTCTTTCTGTCAATCTGCTTTTAGCTCAGTAGTGGCTTGGCCAATAGTGACCAGGTTTGCACCAAATGACCGCTCAGCAAACCTCCCTGCCATATGACTTTGATTGAATTTGACCCCCATCTGACCTTTGACCTCGTCACAGGGTTCAAATATGTCTTTAATTCGCAAAATATCTTCTTTTACAGGATTATGCCGATATCAATTTACTTGGTTCAGAGGAACCACCGCCCCATGCTTCATATAGGGTGTACAAGAATCAGAGGCATCAAGGTCATAGGGGGTCATTTCCGTGTGAAAACCAAAATAATGCCATTTAATAGGCAAAAATTCTTCTTCTACGATTAGCCGATTCACCAAATCTTGTTCAGAGGAACCACTGACCACTGCTAACATCTAGGGTGTTTCAGAGAATAAGATCAAAGGTCCATTAACGGGTCAACTTCCGGTCAAAACCAAAATATTTAAAACATTCAAAATTTTTTATCTCAAAATGTAAACATAGCAAGTGACATACTTTCAGATATGCATGTATGTTAGCCTGTATGTAATGTTCTTTTTATTTTGGGGGTCAAAGGTCCTTTACAGGTCATATTCGGTTTTTGAACTAAATAAAACTTTAAGAATTTTTATCTCCAGAACTATGCAATGCAGAATGTGTTTATTAACTGAACCATGCATTTTTGTTGTTGTATCTCAGGGTTTTTTTATTAAAACCAGGATCAAAAGGTCATTACGGGGGTCAAAGGTCAATTTTCCCAAAAAAAAAAATGCTAAAAATACGACCAAATTTGAGCTATATATAGCCTATAGAGGACAGATACAGCCACGTATTTTGCTACAGTGATGTACCATTACTGGTAGGAGAGGTCCTCTGAGAGACTCGACCCCCAAGGTCACAGTTCAGGTCAAAGGTCAAAATCTACAACACGCTCGCGCTGGAGCTGAAAGTTTAAGAATTTTAATCTTCAGAACTAAGCATAGCAGATTTTTTCCTTTGCACTGGAACATGCTTATTTACGAGGGAGAAAGCTTGGGATCTTTCATCAAAGGTGTGCTCAGCATGGGGGGTCAAAAGTCACACTTATATGCTCATCGCTGTGTACCATTGCCTTGGGCCACAGAGCCTCTAGTTTATCCTGTGTTCCTGACTGATTTCCAACACACCTACAGATATAGATTCATTATTACAAGGAGAAATAATTAAATTGCTGGGAAGTCATTGGTATCTTACCAGGAATTTTTTTATCCTTGTATGGAGAGTCCAGGCATATGTTATCGCATGTTAACACAGTGAATTTCGAGGACATTGAAAAGGGCGACACAGGGAAGACATGTTCCGTAATGTAGTTACCACCTTGTTTCATCAGCTTTCAAAAAAAGGAAGTAAATCTTCCCATATGTGTTTTAAATCATGCATCTTCGTATCTTTATCAATTTTAAGTAATAAATGTGAAATTCATATTCGGGCTTCCATAACAATACACAAGCTGTTAACATTAACCTGACTACTTAATAGAATGTGTGCACTGTGCATGTTGGGATGTAGTTTGCTATTACCCACAAAAAACGGTGAAACAACTCAGCAATAAAATAAGGCCATTATAGTAATATCTAATAATACTAATGTACTAATTTTAGGAAGACAATTATTGCAGGGAGTTGAAATCAAAAGTGTGTGCAAGTAAAATTTTCAATGATTATCAACTCTCATGATCATTTGTAATGAACTATGTGCTAATTGGTGCATCTAATATTTTTGGACAAAGTTGTACTATTTTTAGCTGTGTTAATCATTGGGAAATCTTAACTTATTTTCAAAGTTTGTTGGTCATAGCTGTAGAATTTTCTGCTAATCTGTTTAAATTAAGATTGTCATCTTTATGTAAATTAGCTTATGGGTATAAATGTGTACATGTAGAAAAATGCTTATATAGTCGGATGGAATGTTGTTTTCTTGTAATTTAATATGCAAATTAGCTTAATATAGTATCAATAATTTTGTAACAGTGCAAGATTTATTATAAACCTATTCTATCATGACCGGTGTTAAGTATATGGGACAGCAGAAAACCGCTCCATATTTGTGAACCTTTTACATGTCTGTGCCTTCTGCTGGGGCTGTGTTTCTTGTAAATTTAAGAAATGCTATATTGTAGCAATCCAAAATGAAATGTATTTTATATGACCCAAAGTGACACATCTGTTTACAAAAGTTTTATATTTTCAGTGTATTTTGTAAAAGGATATGCATACATGTACGGTACTCGGAGATTTGCCATTCAGCTCATTGATTGCCTCATTAGGCAAAAAAAAAATTGGGTGTCTCAGAAGAAATGTGAAAAATGCTAATGCAAAATGCGGGATTCAAAAAAAAAATTATTGCATCTTTGACCCACTTTCATTTCTTTGGCCGAATTTTCATTTTTTTCCTAAAATTTTGAGCAAAAACCTTAACAAAATGTGCTAAAAGACCAATTTTTAAAAAAAGTGTGCGGCCTCCAGAGAAACTTTTTTTTCTTGGCCTTATATGTCACACCCTATGATTCAGTACGTGTATCATCCAACAGACTTTACATTCATCTTGCAATGTATGCATCGTATGCATCAAACCCTCCATTGTTTATCTGCTCGGCAATATGTCTCTGCCAATGAATTTATCTAAACTTATTTCAAGCATGCTTTATAGGGTGTAGGAAAGTAGTATTTCTGTATAAGGGGTCCCTATTTTCCGGCTCATTTCACTCACCATTTGTTAATAGTTACAGTAAATTCAACCCATCGTGTCACCTCTAGTACTTTTCCGAAGGTATGGGCATTGAATGAGGGGCATAATCTATTGAAACATGTAGTCCCATAGCAGAGAAAATCAATTCTATGCTTAATGAAAGCATTTAACACTCAAAACACTAATTGTATTTGCTTCAGTGGTAGGTGAGTTGAATGTTACCGACTTGTGAGTGCCCGTGTTTTGGATACGAAGTAACACAAAAGTCTTGACACATTTTTACATTAAGAGTGCAAACATGAAAGGCCAGATTATCTTAGTTCGTTCATGAAACGGTGAATCGGGCCACGTTTTCTTTTTCTGCCGCCTCTCCCAACTAATCGACGCTGTCCAAAAGTTTTCCTCTGGTGACACGATGGGTTGAATCTACTATAATATCTCCTAAGTTGTGAAGACATTGGTAAACACAGGAAAGCTCCAGCCAAAGCTGGGATTTATCCTTTGCAAGAGCTTTTTTGCAAGTTTGATGAATTTCTCCCATATTTTCAAAGTGTTCACAATTTTCCAGTTTTTATTTCATTGACCCTAAAAAGATCTGAAAATTACTATGTGAGAGGTTCATATAGGAATCACTGTTGCATCTACTAACTGGAGCACAACCTTATAGAAGTCACATCGTATACAATTATCGTGCAGCTTTACATCATCGTGTGTCATTGATAAACCAAATTTTGTGTGTTCAAATAGACTGCTTAATAAAATTAATACAGGACCAACAATGTGTCTTTCAAAACATATTTTGCATGGTTTTATTTTATTACAAAACATAAAATGATTATTTTATACAAATGAAAACTTAAAGATCAAGTAGTTATCAAATATTTTGTTACGTTTTCATAAAGCAATAATCACTGTTACATCTTGATATACTCTTATTTGTGAATTTTATTAAATACATTGTATATGCAACTAGTCTTCCATAGAAAGTTCAGTTAAAATGTACAAATTGTAAAATTTGAGGATTCACTTTCAGGTGCTGATTGGATCACACAGCCAGATTCTACAGATAACCGAGCATATTTTTTTTATTTTACCACTAACTGTGCGCTTGTGGCGTCAGGAGTTCACCTGCGAAAGTTGCAGATAACAAGCAGTAACAAAATCATGTCCCTAATAAAAAAAAATGGATTATAAAAGCTAACATTTGGTAGGGCCTCTTATAATCAAACAAAATATTAATTTCACAAATATTTGAATATATCGCATCACCCAATGCAACAGGGTGTTGTTTTGGCTAAGAAGCCAGTATACTTAATTATGAGCTGTAGTATAGTTGGGTCATTTGGAGCAATTCCTTAATATTGGACAGATTTCTTTGAAAATGGTTTCAAATTGTTAGCCTTTCCACAGGGATTGCAACAAAAATGTTCTTGGTGCAGTGTTTGAGGAAAGATGAATAATTTGAGCCCATTTTAAAGAAATCGGAGCAATATTTCAGATGTAACCTTTCGTGATGACATTTGACCATTTTTGTCATATCTCTGTAACCATACGTTTAAGTAGTACAAACGTTACCTTTTTACAGCAATTCAAGCATTTTAAATATTTGACCCCATGTGTTATGAATTCCCCCTTCCTGGATTCCGCCCACACTTTCAGGAGGGGCACCCCCGCTAAATTTGTTCATTATCCTTCATAAGATAAAACCACTGAGAAATGATGCTCTGCTCTCCACAGTCACAGAATTGCCCCAAATGACCCAACTATATAATAGGTGTTTGACATGCAGTAGACAAATCCACTTGTGACGCAAATCAAACTTGCAACAGTACTTTGTACCGTGATCGCAATTCCGGCTAATGAACGGATGCTTCCAATCGCCAAGAATATGCTTTACTCTTGAATCTGGCTGTGAACATTATAAAAGGGAAAATGTAGATTGATGAGGGATCTGTTTAAAGATAAGACAATGTATAATCATGATAGTATATTCTTATTTGATGTATATACTACTAAACAACCGTTGCATGGTAACTAAACACACAAGAGTGTTTGCAGTTTGTATTAAATTTAAGACCTATCTTGGAATAAAACTGGCATAGTTTCCTTTGTTTTAGTTTCTTGCAAGACTACTTGTACCGATATTAATCATGTGCAGCAGCTGGTCAAGAGCAGCATTCGAAATAATTTAGTTGTCCCGGACAAATGGACAACCAAAAATGATACGACAGTTGTCCAGCGGACAACCATAAAGTCTAGAGCCAAAGTCACTTTCCCCTTAATTCGGACACTGGTCAAGAGCCTGCTTAAATTACATCCCTCCTCAGCAGTCTTCGCAGTAGGTGTGTCACATGAGATGGCTCTAGAACAGCAGAGACGCAATGATACATGTCAGGTTGCAAGAAAAAAGTATTGGAAATTGCTTACATAAAATGCCAAGTGGCCCACTGCTGCTCTATAGAAACTTTTCTTATTAGTATTAACACAAAATTATGCATTATCAACATCAAGCATTAAACTACTTGAGACTAGACCGTGTGATCTTAAGAAGCACTTTCCAGCTTCCCTGATCTCAGCTGCAAGGGCAGTTTCTCTATTAAATGAGTAGGTTTTCTTCTTTACATCTTGCACAATCTGGAGGGCTCACTGCACCCATCACTCTACATGTTTTCCATCATGGATTAAGGCGTATAAAGACCAAGTGGGTAATCTAATATAGGTGCAGTGAGCCAGTTTGTCACTTATTAATGTCAAACTGAGGTTAGTAGAATGCACAGAATGCATTTTTCCATCAACAGGTCTAAAATAAGGCAAAAGATTGCTTGCTTCTTGTGCACAGTGTAGTATTGCTTTTTTTCAGCTGGATTTCTTGAGATGCAGACTAAGTTACCAGTTTAGCTGCCATTGGTGTGATAAATTGTGGCTGATGGCTAGTCAGTCTTCTGGTGACCTATCTTCATCTGAAATTACTACTACAGATGCTATATGCAATGGACTATCATGCCAGACTGCAAAACCTCCATCTGTCACTGAATTCCAGAAATGAGCCAATTTGCAGATGCTAGTGGTCATTCACTGATTTCTCTGGGCAGCTTCCTGCCAAATTAGGTCTTGTCATGCATGTGTTACAAATCTGTAGTAACATATCTCAATTTCTTTTGATATGCATTAATTATCCCTTGTCCTGGCTTTATCCATACTCTAACTTAATTGGCAAAGACTCCATACCCTAAAGTTGAAATTGACATTTATTTTTGTGCCAGATACATCTTTAACTCATCGATCTGACAACCTCCCTAACTCGGGTTTCATCTTTTGACCTTCTGCTGGCCCAATATTGCACTCTTAGGAAGTTCAACCATGCTGAGCATGTCTTACAGAAGTCATTTTAAATACTGCTCTGATATTATGTAAGAAGTCTGTTCTGCAAGCTGTTCCTTAACTTTTTCTGTGATGGAATAGTCTAATGTAACCTCTTGGAAGACTTCACTAACAGACACCTGTTCCAAGAGAAATTGGATATTTGAAAAGTTTAAACAAATAAATGAGGGCAATAACTCTATGTGCTTGTCTTCGGGAAAAAAATTGTATAATTGACTAGTATTGGCATAGCCCTGACCTTAAAGATGCTATGATATCAGTGATCTCCCAAAGAGTCAAAATATTTTAAAATTTGCAGGAGTAGCTTAAAAGTGATGGATCAAGTTAGCAGACTGAAAAATTGACAAAAAAAGGAAAACAAATATATGAATCTCCATTTCATTTACATGTTGTATAAGTGTCCGTACGGAGAGTAATAACCAAAATTATCTGATTGTGTCCTTATTAGGTTGCTTTTGGTCTTGTAACTTGTAGGTTATGTTAGGATACCTATACTTGTTACAGAAATGCAAAATTTGTTTTTATTTCGTCGTTGGGCAGGAAAAAGCTCATGTGCATTTGACCTCTAAGAGCAAAACCTCATGTGTATTTTCGGTAACACTGACAAAACGACCTGTTTGGCGATATTGTCGTTTTGCAAAGTATCGCAAAATACTTCTTTAAACATCACCTCATCATTTTGCACCAACTTGATTTGACCAAACACTGGACAATAGGTTGGTTTGTCCATGTTACCGAAGTTGCACAAATGAGGTTTTGCATATGAGGTTTTTCCTGCCCAGCGACGATTTTCTGATTTAGCAAATCACTGACAGTGCCTTAGTAATTATTAAAGAAGGATATTACCAGACGTGCTGATTACTGCATACATGTATGTAATCTATCAGAAATATCAAGTTTTCTTACAAAATAAACTAGAGGCAAATTGTGCTCTTAGAGCACGACCTAGCCGTGTGGATAAAATGATCACTTGCTGACTAGGCGAAACATCTGTTTAAATGTCATGTTAAGGGACAATTTGGCTGGAATAACCACTTGCTGATCAAAATTTTGTGTACACCCTATATGCGCTAACCCTGGGTGTTGAATGTACGCAACTGTCGTAATCAGGGCACCTTGTTTGTCAAAGCAGGAAAATTTCATGTGTATTAGCCGAAGTGGCCAAGATGACCACTAGATAGATGAAACATTTGTGCTGAAAAAGCACGGACCTTAGTCGTGGAATTTTTGCGCATTTGGTAAAATTTTGACCTTTTGACCCTTAATAATTGGTCACATAACAAGGTCACTGTAGACTTTTATTTCATCTGTCATTAATCCCTACAAGATGGTATAATGGTATTTTTGCAATTTGGGCAATTTTGATATTTGGCATATTTTGACCTTTGACCCCTAAACGATGGGTCACAGAGTGGGGTCACTGTGGACTCTTTCATAATTCATCGATGCCTTCAAGATGGCATAATTAGATTAGTCAATTAAGCTTCTTTCAGATTGGACCCTCAGATGACCCCATTTGACCTTTGACCCCATGTTGTGAGCACGGATAAAAGAGCTTTATCCAGTGGTGCTTGTGACCAAATATGACATTTATACCTAATTTGGTTGATGAATTATAGCGTTTTTGCATATTAATTAGCTCATTTGCATATCTTACAGATGACCCTTGGAGCCAATATTCTGTCATATGATTCGTCTCAACACTATCCGCAACTTTTGCACAGACATCACCTATCCAAGTCTTATCGTTTTTGAGATATAGCATTTTTGCATATTAATTAGATATGGCCGCCATTTTGAATGTTAATGAACTCCGATCGTTTATCTGTGTACATCCTATATGAAGGATGGTCTAAGGATTCTTGTGAACAAATTTGGAATCTATAGCTTACAAGTAGGCTTTTAAAGATTTTTACAAAATGGCGGCTACTTCCGGTTACGTGACCTTTGACCCCAATCTGAGTACACCACATATGCAGCTTGGGTCAGCGGTCATTCTGAGCGAATCTGGTCAAAATCGGCATAAACGTTTGGCACTAGTAGCATTTTGAACAAAGTGGGAAACAAAGAACTAGATCTGTATACAGATCTGAACACAGTCGAGAGTACTTAGACCGGAACTTGTAGGAGTAGCATTTTTAGTGAAAATCAGGTCTTGGGCTTCTGTGATCCAAAATGACCTTTAATAAAAATTTCATTAAGTAACTTTTGTCGGGGATGCCAAACTACACCACATACATGAGTCACGTGATGAAATTATGTAATTTGTAGAAGGAGTAGTGATTTGACGTTTAACATAATTAGATGTATTCTGATCTTTGACCCCTAAACCATGGGTCAAGTGATGAAGTCATGATTGACTTTTATTGACCACTCATCAAGTCCTATAAGATGGGCTAAACAGATTTTCTATTTGACCTTATTTTAAATTTTACACACAGTAAATATGTTTACCTCTGTGACCCTAGATGACCCCATATTGACCTTTTGACCCATAATCTTTGTAAAGGGGCTCAAGCTAATTCATATGCATGACTCACACGATCAGGTTGTTTAATCTGTAGGAGTAGTGATTTGAAGAGTAACGTAATTTGAAGTATTTTGACCTTTGACCCCTAAACCATGGGTCAAGTGATGAAGTCATGATTGACTTTTATTGACCGCGCATCAAGTCCTATAAGATGGGATAAACAGATTTTCTATTTGACCTTTGAAAAAAGTGGTGAGGAAGGTAGTGCATGTGAGGAGGAAAGTATGGAAGTTGAAAGAAGAAGAGACAAAGAATTTTGAGATGAGAGTGGGCGAGCTTGTGGGGGATGTGTCCGATCTGTGGGGGTGTTTTAAGGAAGGGGTGTTACAGGCGTGTGATGAAGTGTGCGGGAAAAAGAAAGGGATGTGAGACAGGAAAGATACGGGGTGGTGGAATGATGAGGTGAAGGAGGTGATAGGGAGAAATGATGCGTATAAGGAAATGAGAAATGGTACGGAAGAGAATAAAGTGAGGTATAAGAGATTGAAGAAGCAAGCAAAGAAAGTGGTTGCGAGGGCTATGAAGGAGGAGGCTGAGAAGGTGATTGAGTTGAGAGAGAACCCAAAAAGTGTATCGTAGTGAAGGCAAGGAAAAAGGAAGGAAACGATTGTTAGAAGGGGGAAGATGTATGAGGAGGAAGTGATGGAAAGTGGACTTCAGTGAGAAAGATAGAGGGGCAGGGTCTGGAAAGAGCATATGAGAGAATCATGAATGAGGCGAATGAATGGGATCAGAGGGTGGAGCCTGATGTGTGGCCAGGGCCGTTGAGCGAGTCAGGTCAGGAAAAAGTGGAAATTGCAATTTTGGCGAAATGAAAACAGGAAAGGAGGCGGACCCTCGGAGGTGAGTGTTGAGATGACTATTGCGAGTGGAGAGATAGGATATGGTTTTCTGTTGGGATGATGGAGGTGTGTCAGAGGGTGTTAGATGGAGGAGAAAGGAAAGGAAAGGAATGCCTGGTGGGGTGGGCGGCTTGAGTGTGGTAGTCCAGTTTTCAGGGAAAGTGGATGCAATGAGCTGTGGTGTCTATAGGGGTGTTGAAGGTGTTGGAGCATGCGATGAAATTGTGGAGAGGGTACTAGAGAAAACAGAAAATTTTGAGGATAGTGAAAGTGGATGAGATTTGCAATTGGTTTTATGCAGGGAAGGGACCGATAGGATGCAAGTGTACATTTTGAGGATGATGAGGCAAGAGGAAGATATCAAGCAAAAGGGAAGGAAGCTGTATAGGGACTTTGGGACCTGGAGAAGGCCTTTGATAGAGTACCGAGGAAAAGTGATGGAGTGGGCAAGGAGGAAGAGAGGGTATACAGAAGTGGTGGTTTTGTTAGAGCGGTGATGAGTCTGTATGAAGTAGCAAAAACAAGAGTGAGGTAGGGTCTGAGGTGTCTGAGGATTTGAGGTGAGGGGGGTGGCATAGGTCTGGTTGTGGTAGACGTTGGTGTTTGCATTGTGGTTGATGTGGTTACGGAGAGTGCAAAGAAGGTTGAGGGTGAGTGAGTATGTGAGTGATTGGTTTTCATGTGTGAGACATGGAGGGTTTGAGGAGAGTTTTGGAAGTGGCAGAGGCATTGAGAGTTAAGGCCTGAAGGTTAAACCTTGGGAAAGACTAAAGTGATGGTGCGTGGGGAGGAGGGGAGGTGTTAGTGAGTTAAGTTAGGCCCATGGGGAAGATGTGGATGGAAAGAGGGTGCGGGCAAATTCAGTGTGGTGGGAGAAAGGTGGGAAATGGATTCATGGGATATGCACAAAGAGAAGAGAGTGACCCAAGTTTCGGCCAGGACTTGTGTGTGTGGAAGATGCAAGTAGGGAGTTGAGGGAGTGGGGGAAGGAGGGAAGAACAAGTTGGTGTGACGAGGTGGAAACGGTGAAGGATTTCACATACCTAGGTGACAGAGAGGCGGGTGGTGGATGTGAGGCGTCTGTGACAGCAAGGTAAGGTATGGGTGGGTGTGAAGTTTAGAGAATGTGGAGAGTTGTTAATTGGGAGAGAGACGATTTCCTTTGAGCTGAAGGGATGGTGCGACAGGAGTGTGTGCGATCCGTGATGCGTAGGGAGTTGAGAAGGTGCCTGGGACCTGCGTGAAAATGAGATGGGATTTTGAGAAGGGAAGAGAGCATTTGCGAGCAATGTGTGTGTGTGAAATTGATGGATTAGGAAGACGATGAAGGATTTATGCAGATGTTGGGTTTGAAGAGGCGGCTGAACCGACTGGCGAAGGCGAATGGTGTTGTAAGAGGATGGGCATGTGCTGAGAAAGGATGAGGAGCATGTTTAAAAAGGGCTTTTGAGGGGGGTGGTTTGAGGAAGAGGGCCCGACCACAGAGGACATGGAGGAAGGAAGCAAGTGGAGGAGGAGAGTAGGAGTTGGGTTGAGAGGGGGATGCATTGATCGGGCGAAGTGGAATAGGGAGAAGAGAGTAAAGGAGGGATTGATACGAATGTGAGGTGAATCCGGCCACCCCGGTGAGGGGACCATAGGCGTAAATCCGGGGGGGGGGGAGGGGGGGATATATCCCCATGCCTGTTCATTTTTTGCACAAAACAGAACCTCATCTTTTACCATAAAACAATAGTGTAAAATGGAAATTTCAGCGTGCTTCGCGAGCATGTTGTTCTAATTACAATTACATTTTCAACGGATATTAGCTTCAATGGCAAAAAATGTTCAGCGATTCGCGCACATGTGCTAGTAAGGGATCTTTTCAGCCAAACCCAGTTTTCTTTCAAAATTTTAATCAACCCCATCCCCCCAATGTCTAAAAGAAAATTTACGCCAATGGCGGGGACAAAACGGATTTAAAACTTGGTTTTTTACGATAATACTACTTCTTATTTAAATTTTACACACAGTGTAAATAAGTTTGAACCTCTGTTGACCCCAGATCGACCCATATGACTCTTGACCCATAACTTTTATAAAGGGGCTCAAGCTAATTCAGATGCATGACTCACACGATCAAGTTGCTTAATCTGTAGGAGTAGTGATTTGAAGTGTAAAGTAATTTGATGTATATTGACCTCTAAATCATGTGTCATGACAAAGTCATAATTGACTTTTTTGTAGTGTTGATCAAGTCCTACAAGATGACAGCATTAGTTTTGAGATTTGAGCTAATTCTAGATTTTTTGCATGGTTAACGTTGTTGACCCCTGTGACCCTATCGTGACCTTTGACACCAATCGGGTCATGTGAAAAGTTTCTGTGCATGTACTTGTCCTTGTGACCAGTTTTGGTTATTATGGGATGTTCCATGTCTGAGATATTAGCATGTTGACAGAAAGAAAGAAGAAGAAAGAAACCGTACAGAAGAAAAACAGTAGAGTTCCTCGACTGTGTAAAGAAAGAAATCACCCAAATACAAGACCTAGCCGTGCTACGCACACGGCTAGGTAAATTCATGCTCCGATATGATATTGTTTGTCTTCCTCCCATATTCAGGGGCAGATCTAGGATTTCTCAATAGAGGGGGTGCCCAATTTTCCGGCTCGCTGCACCAGCTGGTACACCCATGGGTTTTTTCCGGTCGGTTCAAAATTCTGAAGACAAGGGGGGGAGGAACATACTGCGACCACTGGGTGCCCACAAAGCTAGATCTACACGGCGCCCGACGCCCTGTACCATCATTCTTAGAGATCTACAGGGCGCCCTATTCGTAAAAAAATGCATTTTCATAGATCTACAATGCGCCCGGCGCTCTATACTGCAACCGCTGGGCGCCGACAAAGCTAGATCTACACGATGCCCGACTCCCTGTACCGTCATTCTTAGAGATCTACAGGGCGCCCTATGCGTAAAAATGCATTTTTATAGATCTACAAGGCGCCAGGCGCTCTATGTAGCGCCGGCACCCTGTGGTCCGCTGTGTCCCTAAATGTTGTATGCACATCACAGATAAATCTCATAACATCAGGCCAAAAAAGAAAAGAGTCTGTCTCAGCTTCCTCTAGTTCAAAACCCAAAGCGCTATGCATTTCTTCTTTTTTCGGCCACTTCACGGCCTAATTTTCTTTTTTTTTTGACCAGTTAAAATTTGAGAAGCTGAGACAAACTTTGTTTTCTTGGCCTTAAGTGCATGCATATCTTACCTCTGAGAAGCCAAGTTTCTTAAACATTGCAATACTGACTGCATTCTGTAGACCAATCTTTGCAGTGTATTTTGATACAGAAAGCTTGGTTGCTCCTATAACAGTAAAATACAGTACATCAAGTATCAATCATTTATACTTTGTTCGGACAGAAGGAGTGATGTCATCACTTTTGTGTAGCTACTTCATGTGTGTATTACACCAACTTTGTATACTCGCAATTACAGCTATGACTTCCTCACAATAACAGAAGTGACTTCCCATGTTGTTCACATGTACCACTGCATGGAAGCTATGACACCACTCCTTAATTCTGGCCAGATGAACTATAATATTTACTTTGGGATTTATAGATGCAGTGACATTGTGACATTAACATCGGCATAGGCGTAAATCCCGGGGGAAATGGGGGGGGGGGATATATCATCCCCCTAATATTTTGAAGAGGGGGATGGTCAATGTTGATTCCCGTTCATGTGTTTTTGACCAAAAATAACCTCATATTTTACCGTAATAGTTTAAAAATTGTAAATTTTTGCGCACACGCATTTTGTTCTAATTACAATTACATTTAAGCATTTTAGCTTCTAAATGGCATTTTTTAGTGCGCTTCGTGCGCACATGTGCTAGTAACAGACCTCTTCAGCAAAACCAGTTTCATAAATTTTCATCAACCTCATCCCCCCCCATGTCAAGATGGCAGTCTGAAACATGACCTCAGGATGACTTTGACCTTGGTCCATTACCTTTGGACTCATCCATCAAACAAAAATTGAAAAGACCCCTATTGCCCCTATACCACACCCCAGTCTGGTTTAAATCAGACTTCGAAGGAGAACGCGAAAAAACGAAAACGTAACCAAAACCTCCAAAATGGAACAACACCCTACATAAACATACATACACATACATGCATACATACAGACATTCAAACCCTCGCATATCCCCTCTCGTTTCAGCCAGGGGGTTAAAAATATGCCTTATCAAAGAAGATCTTGGTATTTTTTTATGACTGAATGAAAACATTTTTAAACCATGTCACATATCTTGCATGGAAAATTTTGACGTGGCCAATACATACACAACCTTTTCGTCTTAACCCTGACGACTACCTTCCTATTCACGGCATCTGATTTTACTCTATTTTTGATTACTTAGAGTTAATATCAGGAGCAAATGCATTAGAAACTGTAAGAATGGTGGTATAAGGGGTTTACACAGATCTATAGTTTATTGTGTTTGGATTACTATGACCATCTATATGTGTCATAAACAAATCAAACCGTATCAAGGTGGTACAGTCCTCAGTGCTTCTCATTGCTGATTGGCAATATCCACATCGTGCATAGTGCATTGCTATTGCTGATGGGATCATGGGGGTTCAGCTCAGCTGTGGATACTTGGAAGAAGTTAGATTATACCTGTAAACTCACCCCTTACCCCCTCAGTCTATTACACTTTAAACAATAAAATACCAGCTCCCTTTACCCCTCCTTTTCAGTCATTTGAGGATCCTGCCATTTTGCTTTATCCAACACGATGAATGTCAACTCTAATGTACAGGAAAATCAATTGAATAACCATAAGCTGAGCATAAGCTACTGGGAAAGTTGTGAAAAGTGTATGTTGGACCTTCCGAATTTGTCAGATGTCTGCAGGTCAAATTTGAGAAACAGAAGCAAGCGTTACAAGTCTGGTCATTGCTTCACATTGCCGTTTGCCGTCCTGCCCTGCATGAGACAGGTGAAACCAATTGCTTTCTATTGCAGTTGGACTTCTCCCCCGCACAAGACCCATTGCTGCCTGCCTATTGGGGGTGAGACATTTCCATTTTTTTTTTTTTTTTTCGCTTGAGAAAACGGTTCACGCATTGCAAGTCACTAATTGCTTGATTGCATTGGGACTATGAGATTTGTTGTATTGTCTTCTATGCCGGTTCTTACTGTTATAGCGGGCTACCCCGGACGGGTTATTGTTAATTGTCAGAGGGGAAATAATAATCGCTTTGTTGTTGCACCGCCTGCTTGCCATATGGCTATAAGGGTGAATGTAAAACACTGTTTTGGTACCTCATCGCCTGCCTATGGGGTTTTTTCTTGCAACTCTCCGTACCTAATATAACGGAACAGTGTGAACATGGAAATCAAGTGTTACAATCTCATATCTCAAATAAATGATCTCCCTGAGGGCCGGTTAGTAAATTTTAGAATATTTTAACTTATGGCATTATTTTTATTGCACAGGCATTTCTTAAGCGCTATTTCCATTGATCATATCGCTGTACAAAGTCACATTTAAAAATACCTTAGAGTACATTATGATATAGTAAAAATCACAAAGCAAAAAGAATATAACAACTCTAAAAATCAAAAATTTATAAAATAAACAATATTACACCAAGGCACCAGTGATTAAAACTGTTGCCCTTAAAACTCACCTGGGAAAAGGTGATTTTAAGGGTGCCTTTTAAACGCATTCTGTGGATAAACGACGATAGAGATGGGGAAAGTTCCAGAGGCGCGGACCGCAGCAACAAAAAAATTCTTTGTCACCATTGAGTTGACAGGTACGAGAAACGCTAGAGAAAATTGGCATTTTCAGAGCGCAGACCATGCCTCCCAGAGATATACCTGATAAGAATATCGGACGTAAGCAGGATAAAGGGGATTCATTCCTTTTAAGTCAGGAGAAAGCACCTTAAAGATATACTCTTCATTTCAGGTAACCAATGAAGCTCTCTGGCAAGGGGGCAGAAGAATGGACTCTATTGCACTTGAAAATAATCCTGTCCAGGCCTGTTTTGAATTGTCTGTAACTTTCTTACTTCTCTGGCTGATATACCATACAAAAGTGAGTTTGCAAGTCTAAACGGGACAAAATAAGCTAACAGGCTAAAGATGCATCTGTCATCAGTGATGGTCCCGACGAATTCTGTATATTTTCCTGAGATGATAGTTGCAGTTTTAACAATAAGAGTTCACGATGAACTCCTTCATGACATAGTTTTGATCGAAAACTAACTCCCTCAATTTCGTATTTTGGATGGAAAGAATCTTAAATCACCAATTTTACGAGAAATATTGGCCCAACTTCAACATATTGTAGCGATGCTGCAGAAAAAACTCTGTTTTGCTATTGTTACGCTTCATCATGTGTCTTGTATCCATTCATGTAATATCATTTATACATGAATACAATCTGTTAAGCTAATAAAAAAAAAAAAATTTCGGCAGCACCATCTGTTGTTGGATCAAAGCCAGATAAATTTGGATATCATCAGCGTATAGGTGAATTGATACCATGCTTTCGAATGATGTTACCAATGATAATTGTAATATCTAAGACAAGAAAAGTGTCCAGGACCGATCCGTGAGGTACTCCAATAAAGCTCACACTTAGTGACAAACCTATCAGCCGCCTTCGACCAGACTTCACCACCCAGAAACGCGGAAGTACAGATCACGAAGATACATGAACCCCTTAAAAGCGCCATACCAGTGATAGTGAAAAAATTGACGACAAACGATCCAGAAGAATTTGATGATCTACAGTGGGAAGACACCGAAAGATCCATAGTACTACAAAAACCGCATTCCCTTTATTCCAATCAGTCATAATATCATTCTTAAACACAAATAAGCTGTTTCTGTTCGTGTGTGAGCCTTAAAGGCCGACTGGAACTCCTCATGAAGACCATGAGTACACAGATGATTTTGTCAACGGGCAGCGTCAATTTTTTCCAATAATTTTTGTATAGTACCTAATATTAGAAACAGGACGATAATGTTGCAAACAAATTTTTATCACGAGTAGACTTCTTTAGAACAGGACAACTATTGCTCCGAAGTTGGAATGAAACTTCCACTACTGAACTGAACGATTTGTTTCAATAACTTTCAAAACATTACCAGATGATACTAAAATTCTCTTTAAATAACCACATTGGTAATGTGTCAAGCACACATGACTTTTTTGAAAAACTCAGAATAGTTTTTTTTTTCAGGTCTTCAATACTGACAGACTTGAAGCTATCAAATGGTTGAATAGAGTCAACAATACCATAAACACTTTTTGCCGATTCACACCAGAAACTGTGACAAGCTCATTCCTTATTTTTTGGCCACCATTGTTAACAAAACAATTATCAAAAGAATTGCTAATTTCAGAAATTCGATATCGAACTTGGTAAATGATGACATTAATTATTTAGCAGTCCTATTCAGTATAGAATACATATTCCTACAATCAGATTATTTCAGTTCCTCATTGTAGTATTTTAGCCGATATTGATGAGTTTGTTAACTCTTTTAGATTGATCTATACAATATGATCATACAGCTTTTGTTTTACAACTCCATTCAGTCGTTCTAATTGGCGACGCACACACTTTCAACACATATTAATTTTACCATTATCCAGGGAAATCGAGTCCAAGCTTGAGAACGGTCTCTGAGGCTCATGCGCATCAATACAGTTGTGTACACTTGAGTCTATTTGCTCAAGCACTTCATCAACAGTACCTTTCGGAAAGTCACGACCTCAATGGAAAAAGCTAAATCACTAGAAACTGAGATTATCAATGTTCTTGTACTTTCTTACTTAGATATATTTTTGGTGGAAGATGTTTGCTAGTCCGTGGGCGTAACAGCGGGGGGGCAACTGCCCCCCCCCCCGTACAAAGCTAAAATGGGAACGGAGAGGGGTAAAAAAATGGGGACGGGAATCAGGTGAAAAGAAGTAAAAGATGGAGAAAGAAAGGTAGAAGGAAGAAGGGAAAAGAGAGAAGAAAAGGGGAACTAGCCTCGATTGTGGCTTTAGAAACACGGTATATCATCGGTTACTACTTGCATACACCTGTCCATGTGAGCTTTGACCCCCAATCTATTGTTACAGGTCCCAAAGAATTAGCAATGATTTATGATTCATTTCACTTTGAATGAGTTAAACTTATAAAGTAGCATATAAATATTATAATTAATCTAAGTAACATAACTATAAACGACGACTCCAGGATACTACGCCCGAGTGATGTGAGTGACAAAGAGTTGCAATGACAGTGGTATCAATCATCAATATCAAGTTTTCCCAGATGTGCAGTGTCTTGGGGTACCAATTACCATGTAGAATATATTTCATCTGTCGTTTAGTGGGAACTTGAGCCCTACAAGTTGACATAGGTATTCTAGCATAATAAGCAACTTTGATATTTTTGTTATTTTGACCTTGACCCCTTAACGATGGCTCACATAGCGAGGTCACTGTGAACTCTTTTTTCACTTTTCCTTGATGCCTACAAGATGACTTAGCTATTTAGGTCAACGCTTCTTTTCTATTTGACCCCTAGATGACCGACCCCATTTTGACCTTTTTGTCCAAAATGTGCAAATAAGTAATAGAGCCTTTTCCAGTGGTTCTTGTGAACAAATTGACATAAATATCTACTTTGGTTGACGAGTCATAGCGTTTTTGCATATTAATTACTCATTTGCATATCTTTGCACGTGACCGCTATGCCAATATTCTGTCAACTATTCGTCTCGACATTCCCCGCACTTTTGCGCAGACATCACCTATCCAGGTTGTATCGATTTTGAGATATAGCAATTTTGCCTATACTTAGATAATCCGGGCCCTTTTGAATGTTAATAATTGTTCCGATATTAATTCTGTCTACAAGCTGTATACACTGACAATAGACAATGCTCATTGGAATTTCGTACGTAACGCACCTAATCTGTAGAAGAATTAGCCTCAAAAATTTTTAAGTTTTTTGACGCTCTCATTGCCCCCTACGAGAGGTCCACAGGTCAAATATTTGCAAACCCGGGTGTACCTTTGGTCAGTGGTTCTTCTGACCAATTTGGTAAATATCCTCCCAGCCGTTGGCACTAGTGCATTTTGACTCAAGGTACAAAGAAGAAAGAAAGAAAGAATAAACTAGGCATCGATTGTGCTTTAAAGCCTTTATATCACATGCGGTTACTACTTGCGCACTGATCCATAGTGACCTTTGACCCCCAGTCTATTGTTACAGGTCAAAGAGTTAGCAATGAATTATGATTCAGTTCAACTTTATGATTAACTATAAATTACAATATAAATATTATAAATTAATCTAGTAACATAAATAAAAACTAGACGCCTCCAGGCTCTAGGCCCGTCAGGTTGATGTGAATTAGACCGACTTTTGTTTTTTGCAATGACAGTGGTATCATCAATATCAAGTTTTCCCAGATGGGGCAGTTTGGGCCACAATTACCATGTGCATATTTCCATCTGTCGTTGGGTGGGAACTTGAGCCCTACAAGATACCTAGGTATTCTAGAAATAAGCAACTTTGATATTATGTTATTTTTTTTTTTGAACTTTGCCCCCTTAACGATTGACTCACAGAAGCGAGGTCACTGTGGGACGCTCTTTTTCACTTTTTCATTGTTCTACAAGATGACATACTATATATAGGTCAATTAAGCTTCTTTTATATTGACCCCTAGAATTACCCATTTTGACCTTTTGATCCCAAATTGCACATAAGTAATAGCGCCTTTTCCAGTGGTTCTTGTGAATATATTTGACTTAAAGATCTACTTTGGTTAATTAGTTATAAATCGTTTTTTTTGCATATTAAGTAGCCTCATTTTCATAGCTTTGCACGTGACCGCTATGCCACAAATATTCTGTCACGTGATTCGTCTCGACATTATCCGCAACTTTTTTGCGCAGACATCACCTATCCAATGTTGTAGCGATTTTGAGATAGTAAAGCCATTTTGCATATTAATTAGATAATGCCTAGCCATTTGACTTTTAATGATTCCGATATTAATTCTGTGTACAACTTTAACACTGACCAAAAAGGCATGCCTCATGTGGAATTTTCGTACGTATCGCACCTAAGCTGTAGAAGAGTAGGCCGCAAAAGATTTTTATTTTTGACCTCTATGACCCTATCGAGAGGTCCAATGTCAAATATTTTACACCCCTGGTGAACTTGGGTCAGTGGTTCTTCTGACCCAATTTGGTAATATCGGCCCAGCCGGTTGGCACTAGTAGGCATTTGAAGCAAGGTAACAAAGAAAGAAATAAAGAAGACAGAAAGAAATCGAGAGAATACAGTATATCATTCGCTGCACCTCATGATATAAGAAGAAGAGAACGGAGAAAAAAGGGAAGAGATGTAAAAGAGGGAAGGAGAAGGAAAAAGGACAGAAAAGGGTAAGGGGAAAGGAATGTAATTGAAAAAGGTCATGTATGGAAAAGGGAAGGCGACGGATTAATAATCCATAATCGTTTTTTGGAGTACTATTGAATTTTTTTTCCGCCTCAAACCCCCCCCCCCCCCGGTTTTTTCAGAATTTCGAACGTGCCAACTGAAAAAAATATGGTTCAAAAAACCCGGTGAGCGTAGCGACCGGAAAAATTGTGGACTTCTATGAGTTTGCCCCCCCGGAGGCTCAGGCTGGTTACGCGCCTGCATAGTCAATCACACCATCACTAGTCATATGATCAGAACCTATAGATGGTAACCCACAACATTTTGATAATACCAATTTATCATCATCACTGATATAATTAAGTCTAAAATGTGACTTTTTTGTTGGTTTGGTGTGATGTATGGACAGTTTGATATAGTTCATGCGACTTAAGAGCATCCAAAATCTGGCAACCTCGGGTTTTTGAAGGCGTCAACATGAATCTTGAATCCCCAAGAAATATCTTTTTGGCTGGAGCAAGTTGACTCATCCAGAAACCCCAATTCAGATCATCCAAATATTTGGCTAGTTTTGAATGCCCTTTTCTGTGGAAGGTGGAGGTCGATATCAATAACCAACCTGAGACCAATACTTTTAACCACAACAATAGCATGTCAAAAGATGTCGTTTCTTCAGTTCCAGATGAGGTTTGTTAAAAGAGGTTTAATATGCGTTTTGTGAATAATTCTATACCACCCTTTTCACACCCTTGCTTGGAAATTTCAAAAATGAATACCAGGGTGGCAAAATTCTCCCAATAACACCTGGGTCTCTACCGCAAGCCAGGTTTCAGTAATAACGAAGAAATGTCAACATCCGTTTTTCAAGATAGGATCAACAATGGAAACAGGGTTCTTTACGAACAGCTCTGCATTCCCAAACCTAAGATTCAACGTAGGACAGTTTTATATTTATTTAAAATGTACGTAATGGTTGGGATTAACAAATGCTGTCGGTAAATATGTCAGTTCAGTATTGAGAAGCAGGAATAGTGCGTTGACGTGGTGGTCGACGAGCACCTCTTCTTCCGCTTTTCCTGCACTTTCTTTTTGTTGTTGTTGCATGATGACAAGGGCAAGGAGGATGGAGTAATTCAAGACTCCAAACGCTACCTATTGCCCAAGATACCAAATCAGTTTACACGATCCAACCGAGTATTTGCGATGTCGAGCACACTAGATAAGACCGTGCCAGGTCACTGGCTCACACTAACTTTGGTAAAGACCCCCACTGATCACATTGACCACAACACAAATCCTATGCATATAATTCGGAACAGGTGCAATAGCAAGGCTTGACCAGTAACTAATGGACACTACACATCAATATAACTCCATCCCACCTCACACTATTACATCGAGATGCCAGATTTTCTGCATTCTACTCTTGTTTCCAGGTAATTGGGTTTCGATGCATTCCGCTGCTGGAGTTCATTGAATTTCATCCATTCAATACCTAAAGAAAAAGATAACAGAGAATAGTTAAGAATGTCCAATATGTCACGGTTTCCTAATAAATTAAGACCCTTCTCTGTAGTACGTCCCAATGTAGAAAAAGTAGGCCTCAAAAGATTTTTAGTTTTTGACCTCTATTGACCCCTACGAGAGGTCAAAGGTCAAAATATTTACACCCCTGGTGTAACTTGGGTCAGTGGTTCTTCTGACCAATTTTGGTAAATATCGGCCCAGCCGTTTGGCACTAGTAGCATTTTGAAGCAAGGTACAAAGAAAGAAAGAAAGAAGAAAGAAAGAAATCGAGAGAAGACAGTATATCATGCGGCTGCACCGCATGATATAAGGAGAAGGGAAAAGAGAGAAAAAAAGGGGAAGAGAAGGGAAAAGAGGGAAGGAGAAGGGAAAAAGGAAGAAAAGGGGAAGGGGAAAGGAATGTAAAGTGAGAAGAAAAGGGGATGGAAAAAGGGAAGGCGAAGGATTAATAATCCATAATCTTTTGGAAGTACTATTGAATTTTTTCCGCCTCAACCCCCCCCCCCCGGTTTTCAGAATTTCGAACCAACTGGAAAAAAATATGGGTCAACCCGGTGAGCGTAGCGAGCCGGAAAAAAATTGGGGAAACTTCTTGAGTCTTGCCCCCCCGGAGGCTCAGGTCTGGTTACGCGCCTGCATAGTCAATCACACAATCGACTAGCATATGATCAGAACCTAGAGATGGTAACACACAACATTTTGATACCAATTTATCATCATCACGTGATATAATTAAGTCTAAAATGTGACTTTTTTGTGTTTGGATGTATGGACATGTTGATATAGTTCATGCGATTTAAGAGCATCCAAAAATCTGGCAACCTCGGGTTTTGAAGGCTGATCAACATGAATATTGAAATCCCCAAGAAATAATCTTTTGGCTGGAGCAAGATTGATCTCATCAAGAAACCACTCAAATTCATCCAAATATTGGCTAGTTTTGAAGCCATTTTCTGTGGAAGGTGGAGGTCGATATACAATAACCAACCTGAGACCAATACTTTTAACCACAACAATAGCATGTTCAAAATATGTCGTTTCAGTTCCAGATGAGTTGTTTAAGAGGTTTATATGCGTTTTGTGAATAATTCTGATACCACCATGTTCATCACCCTTGCGTGGAAAGTTCAAAAATGAATAACCAGGTGGCAAAATTTCTCCAATAACAACTGGGTCGTCTACCGCAAGCCAGGTTTCAGTAATAACGAAAATGTCAACATCGTTCTCAATTATATTATCAACAATGGAAACAGTTTTCTTACGAACAGATCTGGCATTCCAAAGCCTAATATTCAACTTATGACAGTTATATTTATTTAATGTACGTAAATGGTTGGGATTAACAGAATTCTGTCCGGGTAAATATTCAGTTCTAGTATTGATAATGACAGGAATAGTGCATTGACGTGGTCGACGAGCACCTCTTCTTCCTCTTTTCCTGCAACGTTTTCTTTTTGTTGTTTGTGCAAATGAATGAAAAGGGCAAGGATGATGGAGTAAATTCAAAGACTCCAAACGTCTACATAATTGCACAGAGATACCACAATCAGTTACACTATCCAAAATCCAGAGTATTTGCTGATTGTGAGCACACTGAATAAGACGTTGCGGTCAACGGATCACACTAACTTGGTAAAGCCACTGATCACAACACAACAAATCCGATGGCATTAATTCGGAACAGGTGCATTGAGCCAAGGATTGACCAGTAAATAATGGACACTACATCAGCAAATATAAACTCGTCATCCCAACTGTAGAATGTTTTGACTATTATTCATTAGTCGAGTTTTGGGGGTTTTGTGGATTGCCAGGATTTCATTTCATACTCTTGTACAGGGAAGTGTTCGATGGGCAGTCCAGCGCTGGAGTCAGGTGATTTCATCCATTCATGATACCTAAAGAAAAAGAGTTACAGAGAATATTTTCAGAATGTCAATAATGTCACGGTGTCTATATAAATTAAAGGGGGGGGGGAACCCTTCTCTGTAGTACGTCAATGGCAAAAACATGGTTAATTTGGGCAGGTTTTCACCATTTGGAACTCTCACAGAGGAAGGAAATACATTCATACCAAATGAGACAATTAAATAACTGACCAAATTTTCCGCATAAAAACTAAGTGACACTATCATATGTTGCATCAAAAGTTATCACAAGAATGCTCTACAGTCAGTACAGCTGATTTTGAGCAATTTTTCCCCCCAATTTTCAATTGATGAGGAGGGGTGTGTAAAATTTGCTGGTCAAAAACTCAAATGAGTTTTGAAGCAATTTTCAAACTAATATGCTTAGTAAAACGCTTTTTCTGACAAAAGCAAATTACGCGTTAATTAAAAGGTGCAACAAGAGATTTCACATATAAGGTTTCTAAAAAATCGAAAGTATTTCTAAACATCCCCCGTCCGCCCCCCAGCTACCTCCCCAAACGCCACCCCCACCCCTCATCCCCCCTCCCTCCACCACCTACACCCCCACACACAAATTCAAACACAAAAAAACCCCCACCCCCTCCCCCCCCTCCTACACCCTCTCCATCCCTCCACACTCCCCACCACCCTCCACTACCCCTACCCCCCTTATACCCTCATGATTTTTGGCCATGATGCAAAGCTTTCCATCAAAAATATCCCCGATCTACTAAAAGGATTTAAGCCGAGAATGTTCTTTGGTACCAAAAGTGAAATGTCTTATTTGGTATAGGAGCAAATCGAAATTTCACCCGTTTATATTGAAATATAGCCAAAACCAAAATGGACCCTTTTTTTGTTTTGAGACATTCTGTATCCAAATACAAGGTAAGAGATCTATTGAGTGTCTACTCTATATGAAATATGATTTTGACACAAATAATCGGGGTGCCTCAAAATATCCGTTGCACCTTTAAATGAAAACATGGGTGGACCATACACAAGCCTAATATTTTCTAATAAGCAGGGGTATTGGTGTTATATATGTTTCACATAGGGCCGTAACAGATTTATTTTGGGGGGTGCGGGACAATTTTTCGAAAAAAGTGACTCCCCCCTTTCTTGTTTGGTTTAAAAGGACACGAACCCCCCTAAAAAATGTCCTTTTGGACCTTTGATAATTGTACACACCCAAAAAAGCGGATTTCTGTCACGGCGGGAAAAACCGGCAAGACGGGAAGCTCATTGCCAGGAAATCCTGCGACTCGCGGGAAATTTTAGTGACGCAAAAGAAAAGAAGAGAAAAAAAAATAAGGAAGTAAAATAATAACGAAAATTGTGATATAAACAAGGAAAAATTAGTAAAATAATCAGGGAAACAAGAGTAAAATAAACCAGTAATTGAATAATAAAAATAAAAAAAGTAAAAAAAAACTCTATGATTAATTTTAATTTTTCTTGATAAAATTGAGACGAAAATAGCTACGTCTCGGGATAAATCAGCACAAATTTGAGCGCAACGAAAGCCGACCTCAATCAATGTACAAATGTTATCAATGTCATCAGCGCAAGTGTGTATCAACTTTAGTTTCAGCTCCAGTAAATCAACCGGTCGATCTGTGTATATTTAGAAAAAGGTTTCGTTGAAAATAAATTTAAATGCGAAAGAATTAACAATAGTGTCTTTGTTAAGATTACATACATATTTTGATTGATCTTAAATTTTAATATAAAAAATTTTATAAAGGAGTAAAAAATAAACTTATTCCCCACGTGGCTGAATCTAGCAAAAAATGACATCAACTGCATAGCAAAATGGGTGATGGTGCTGTCTTACACACAGCTCGTCTTCCATCACTCTCGTGTGAAAATAACATGGGGACGGCTTGAAAACAAATATTTTCAAGTCAAATCAGCAAACAGTCAGAACTTGATATTATTGTGTAAGTAATCTTAGTTTCTCCCGTTGTATTTTGCTTGGTATGTGGTAAATTAAGGGTCGATTTGGGCACAATCTATAACGATTCTGAGCTTACCATATCGCTTAAAAAGTGTTAAAAATGCGCACCAAATAGCTTCAATTGCAAATCGATTTTTCAAAAAGCTTCAGCTTCTGAGGGGGGAGATCACCCTCAGACACCCCCCCCCCCGTTGCCGCTAACACTCCGCGATGGCTGCAAAACAGCCGTATAAGTCGCCGGAAATCTTGACTTCCTTGCCAGGAAAAAATTATTTTTTCCAGCCGTGTTTCTTGTCAATATTTCTCTAAATTTTGGCCCTTTTTATCAAAAAATTCATCAAAAAGTGGACCTTTTTCCCTTTTTGTGGATTTTTTTTTGTTTTGTTTTTTGGAGGGGGGGGGGGGCAGCCGCGCCCCCTGCATACGGGCCTGTGTTTCAAGGGTTATACAACCCACCCGTTGTTCATAGAACACACCAAGCTTTTAACAGCAATACAACAGTATGCACATGTCTATTATACAATGTTTTCTATACAGCTCTAAACAAAAGAACTCCGTAGTTCAATGGATTTTTAAGAGCTCATGACCCAATGTGAAATGAAGAAATATACCGTGACCATATATTTCTGATTATAGTGTACTCTCATGCTCATCTCTACTACTAGGTGGTATCCTCCTCCCCTCCCTAAATCCACAGCCTTACCTAAAAAGTTGAGAATTTTTATATCATCTGAACCATTGGCTGAACTATAATAGCCTAATCTTGCATGCAAAATGTAAATGGACATAAATTACAACACCGTGGACTATGGGGCACCGTGATGCAAACATTTGCTCATAACATCAAAACGCACATGGAGAATCAACTGATATTTTGGGAATAACTTTTTTGAGTGCATAAAACCACAAACAAAAATGAGGTGCTACGAACATAAAATACATTGTACACCTTTCTGAAATGAATGGGTCAGAAAAATTATGTTGTTGTGTTACAAATATCAACTTGCATTAAGTTTGTTGTAGCCATTTCATTACAAACATTTAAAGCAATAATAGCACATTTTTTAAAGAGAACCCCCCCCCCCCCCCAATATTTAAAAAATATATGGACAGCAGTCCCAAATAGGTCCCGTCCGGTTATGCGGCCAAAGAATAAGACTTAATGTTTAAGCATACCTAAATGACCTTTGATCTTCCACTTCCCATCTGTTACCCCACATAAGACCCCTTGTCCCCATGTACAAGCATACCAAGTATGAACTTATTCCATCACTGTACTAAAAAGCTACAGTAAAAATGCCAACCAAAAGATACTAAAGCAATAAAATGACCCTAAGTGACCCCTGAATGACCTTAGACCCCTCATCTGTTCCCCCACCCTTGACTCAATGTATAAGTATACCAGATATGAACTTGATCCCTCAATGCACTAAAAAGTTACCGGTCATAATTGACCTAATTGTCACCACCAAAGGTTTCACACACATGGACACATTTACAGACTGGCAGACCATGCATGTAGCACCCCCACCCCAGCACAGCTGTTTGAAAGTCATTTATTATGACAAAACCAATATCAACGGCGACACACTTTTTACCACTAATATGGATTATTTGTACCACTGACTTCATCCTGTGTAAATTTTACGAAATTCCATTGCGGGCAAATATGATTTTTCTTCAAATCTAGTTTTAAACGCGTCTCTCTATGACCTTTTGGAGGCCTATATATTAGAGGTGGGCTATAGAAGGTCAATGTTTCAGATCACTTCGAACACAGGCTCATTTGATGACTTTAATCACCCTGATTCCACTTTCGAAGAAAAAATGAATAAAGGGCGAAACCAGGGTGCCCATCGAAAAATCCAAAATGGCCGCCAAATTGTCAAAAATTTGATTTTTGACCATAACTCAATTATTTTTTTTCAATTTGCTTAATTTTGGTGGCAATACCCATGTTTGGGTATTAGGAATCATGCTATGCAACTTTCATCCCACCATAGCCTTTCGTTTCCTTGAAAATGCCATTTTTGCTTAAAATTGACCTCTGAGGGCGCTTTCCCATAAAATGCGCATCCAATTGATATGGTGATTTTAACATTCAAAGTTTAACAGATTTCTATTACGAACACATGCTGAAAATTTGACTTGTGTGGTGTTTGCGGTTTTACAACTGCAGACTTTTTAATGTCATAAAAATGCCCTCCATTGAAACCCACACGTAAGAAAGTTCGTTGACCCCTGTACATTCCAATGGGAGTGTTTTCGTCAAATTTGAAATTAATGCCATGGGAAAATGGTAAGTGTTACACAGCTCTAATCTTCAGAAAATGATGCATCAACAATTCTGATGATGGCCCACCAGTTAAAATTTAAAACTTTCATACGACATGTACTTATTGGGAAAGCGCCCTCGCAGTCCAATTTTAGGCTAAAACTGCCATATCAAGAAAACGAAAAGTCGTGGTGAGATAGAAATTGCATAGAATGATTCCTTGTAGGCCAAAACATGGGTATTGCCACAAAAATGAAGGTGATTAAACAAAAGCTTATCAAGTTATGGTCAAAAATATGATTTTTAGCCAATTTGGCGGCCATTTTGGATTTTTCATTGGGGCACCCTGGTTTTCGCACTTTTTAATTTTTTTTTTTCGAAAATGGGATAAGCATCAATAAAGTCATCATTTTAGCCCACAGGTGTTCGAAGTGATCTGAAACTATGACCCAAATATGACCCTCTATAGCCCACCTCTACCTATATGGCAAGATTCCCGCAATGGATTTTTCTGATTTTTGCAGAGGTAATAGCGCTTGCATGGCTCTTCTTATAACCATTGTCAAAATTGTGTCGCCACTGCTTAAAATTGCTCTAAAAATAAAAGAGACGATTTGCATGGGGTCAAACAGCTGTGCGGGTGCGGATCCTGGGGTCAATCCAAACCATAACAGCAGGGGGTTCAGGGGACCGCTTTTAAGGCCGACGGTGGGACTTTTTTTTCGCAATTTGAGCCATATTTCAGTGCACTTCTTTTCTCATTTTTTAGATCCCGGGGGTGCCCGCACTCCCTCCGCACACCCTGGCTACGTGCATGCATGCATGCATGCAGACACATGAATAATGCCGACATAAGGTCTTTCCGATTGCATCAGATGACCTAAAAATGGAAAGTTTGCACAGTTGCATTTGTAAGTGGCAAGCAAGCTGCAAGCTACACCAGTGAACGGCAAAGCTCAAACTTCATACATGTGTCGCATAAGAAGGAATTTTGTAATTAGAATAATTAATATCAGATCCCGATCATAATTCAACGATCACTGAAAACAATTCCAATATGAAATAGCGCCATGTGCATGTCAATGCTCATCAATTAGCTTTTCTGTTGGTTCATGCAAGTCACTGCAAGTTAGGACTTTCATGAGATTGTGCTATATCTCATAACTATGGGTAGACAGAAATTTCATGCTTCCAGCAATGCCGTTGAATTAGGATCAGGGATCCCCAAATCTAATTACACAATCACTTCTTTTATTTACTATTAATTTACTAAATCTTCAAATGTCTCAATTTGGATAAATCTTACTTCTTATGTGAAATTAGCTTTGGGCGACAATAAAGTAAGTACTTCAAAGATGACCAAAAGAAGCTCAAAGAAGGACCACTTAATGAAGCTGAAAACAAGACAAACCACTTGAAAGTTATTATGAAGACCACACACTTTACTTGAAATGCACAATTATGACAAGAATTATTTGAATTATTACTTTGCAGATCATATTAGTCTTGCATTCAACTGTGGTCATTGAACTTATTGTGTGCCGTCTTTTCCAAAAGAGTGCTTTAAGTGTGTTACCCTATTGAGTTCAAAGCATCACATCACTGAGGAACATGCTATAATAACCATGCAATGAGCAGGGGCGCTATCCACTTGTGCTTTATTTGAACATGCTAATAAACCTATATATGAGTTTCACTGGCCTGGAACCCTACCATCTGATTTTTCCTCCTTTAAAAGTCTATTACTTATACAAGTGGCAGCTTTTACTGCACAAAATTGTCAGTAATTGGAGAGTAGGACCAATTGTTAAAATCACCAAATCATTTTCCTCAGTTCAAATTCTGTAAAACAACTATATATGTTACTTCAAATACCTTGGTACATGATGTCTCTTGTATGGAACAAGCACGACCTTTGACCTTGTAAAAGTGTCTGTTCGTTTAGTCTCATGATGCGACCTGAAATTATACAAATTTCAAAAGTTAATTTGCAGGGTTATAGCTTAAAACTTAAAGGGGCATTTCGTGATCCACAGCCTCGTCCCCCCCGACTTACTCAAAAAAGTTGAGATTTTCATATCATCTGAACCGTTTACATTAGTAATCCATGTGTGCCAAATCTTACTTGCAAATTCGGTCGTGTTTCTAAGAAATTCACAATTTTGTATTTTCTGTCTGTAAACGGACAGAAATTATAGCAATGGCCTATGGGACCGTGGGAAACGAGCATTTGCTGATAACACAAAACCGCAAAGTCGGGATCAGCTAAGAAGTTGTGAGTAAGCTTTTCTCAAGGATATCTAGTGAGCAATGAATAAAACAGAAGGTGCTGGAATCATGAAATGCACCTTTAAGTAAAAGAAAAAGTTTGTAGAATTTTCGGCAAAAGTTAATTTTCTAACTGAAAAATTGAAAAGAAAACAGCAGTATTCAAAGATATGAATCTCCATTCAATTACATGTTGTAGTAAGTGTCTGATATCGGATTTTAAAAAAATTGATTTAGCAAATCACCGGTATGAAAATTTGCAAATTGGGGCCCATCTATTGAGAAATCTTGGATCTGCCCCTGACAATGACTTCACAGTCAATGTCATTAGCAGTGGAATTCAGCTCTGGAAAAGCGATAATTCTATGATACGGTAGATGGGACGAATTCAATACTCAACTGGCGGGCGTTTTCCAGTTCTGCCCGGTTCCGCGCAGTTCAATTAATTCATTGAGTTTGCTGAATTACTTAATCGGATTAAAGGATTCTGAAGATTGAAGGGATTAAATGAACTGCCTGGAACCGGGCAGAACCGGAAAATGTCCACCGGTTGAGTATTGATTTGGTCCCTAAATTCATATACCGTGTATGATTTCATTCCATTTGCACACTATATGAATTCATATACTCCAACTTTTAAGCTTCTTTCAAGAGCAGCCAATGCATTTTGGCAGAGAACTTATGAGAACATTTCCATGTTGAAGCACCCTTTCTTAACTATAGCTGCAAAATTTTGAATATGAACTTAGGACTTTTTTTTAATGATGGTGAAATAATAAATTAGAAATCTCCTGGCCAAGGTAAAAGAAACTTGGGTATAATTACAGAAATGCTTCAACATGTCTGCTAAAATTCATAGGTTGCTCCCAAAAGTGATTTAAATGTTAAGATTATAATGTTACGAGGTAAAGCATCAGTGTCAATAGGTAAACAGGGAATTCCTCTTCAGCTCTATTCACTGCGCTCTCGACTTGAGACCAAGGGATCCCGAGTTTGAGTACCAGTCTCAGCAGGACCGAGAAATAAGTCGCTGGAATATAGATGAGGTGACGTCAACGCTGGGCAAAGAATAAAGCACTGCCGGCAGTATGCGTGAGCACCTGTAGGGCTTGTGCTTTTAAAATTCGCGCTCAATCAGGCGTGATGAGGCTATTGAATGATGTAACTGTATGGGCATATTCTTCGTACCTAAACATGTCAGTAGACTAGGTGCTAATTAGTAACATCAATATTGTTCAACTATCATGCTTTTATATCATTGTTATGGACGTCTCGTGGACCGCCCAAGGTCAGAATACCATTCCAAACACAAGCCTTGGCACAGGTGATCTTAATCGTTATATAACAAAACAGATTTAGAGTCTGATTTTTTTATCCCTGTCAGTGTCATTAAAAGTTTTCGGGGCGTGTCGACGAGTTCATTGGTTCTGAGAGGTTGTATGCTTTTACCCAATCAATACATAGACAGGGGTCGTGTCACGAGAACCGATCGATTAAGGCCATAATTAAAAACGTGTCCCTTTTCTCACGAAGCAAATGTTACAAGGCATGACTGCATACATTCCAAACCTAAACTTGAACAAACTCTGAAGCATTCCCATAAGAAAATGATATGAATAAGTATTATTACTAACCAAATTTATTTTACGTCAATAAGGAATATCAAAAAATCCGCTACGTTTACATTTATTCGTCTTGTTTCCAGGAATTATCCAAAGTTAATTAGAGTTTTGTTAGTCAGAACAAACTACAATATCTAAGTGGCCTAATCCTCCTCTTTTCACCAGCCTTGCTTGTTCATGACACTTTATCCGTTCTTTGATTGCCGCCAAACAAAGGAATGCTAGCGTGTCTCAACTTTACGACATCTTTCAATTGAATCTGGTATGAGCCTTTATCCATTCGATACAAATAAAAAGTTCATGTACAATTGGTTAAAGCATCTATTACATCTTTGAACAAGTTTAGCCTTTCAGCTTTAAAACGGCTTTTTAGTATTTGGTCTCAACACCTCCCCTCCACATTAATTCGTACCATCGACAATATGCGTTTACTTGACAGGAATAAAAAATCGACTATAAGTCTTTACTTTGGTTCAAGAAATTTGGTATGTCCCAAAAAAAATTAATATAATTACACATTTAAGATTATATAACTTAAGAGTTCTAGTAATCCTATGTTGAAGTCGTTGCAGTTCAACGATGATCTGTCCTCACAGCGATACTCCACACTGACAGTAATGAGTTCACAATAATTTTAACTCTTCAGGTTATATTCCCATGGTACTCTTCTTCTCATCCGAAAAAAAACTTTTTGTCCACGTTCAAGACGTAAAGGTTAAATTAAGTCCTCGACTATCATAATCCACAGTATAATCAGTCCAAGATAATCACCCACGATTTCTATCTGTTCCACACTTTGGATCCTCTTGATTCCCAGCACTTTCGTCTTCAAGACACACTAGAATAGTTTACAGCAACTAACAGCAACTCTGCTCACATGGAATTAGATATCCTGGCACTAGGTCTGCTCCTCCAGGCAGAGTAAAACTAGCTATCTTCTAGCTACTTGTAAGTAGTGATCTGTCAGAGAGTCCTTCCGTGCTGTATTTTAACTACTCACATAGATTCCCTTTCTAACATAATCATTACAATCATTCTCATGCATAAACTAACCTTACAACTAGCTGACCAATCGGATTCATCACCCGAATTACATCATTATATAACTTGTGGGGAATTCCCTAGGTCTGCATGTTTTTGACCTCAAAAGCATAAACAATTTCTAAGTTTAGCATTCTTGGGGAATTCACCACTCCCCTATTGTGCAATCTAAACAGGTGCACTTAGCAAAACAAACTAGGGTATTCCCCTTTCTCTCTGTCCTTTATAGTAAACAAGTATTTTTCCCATGAGAAATCTTTTATCAAATAAATTTGATAAAATAATTTTTTATTTTTAAAAAGTTTACTCAGAAAAATGAGGCCATAATAAACACTAATAGAAAGTGGGATCTTTAACTTTTACTAATTACATATTAGCAACTTTTACTAACGATCATGTCTGTGCGACGGTACTGAATGGCTACGGGACGGAATAAATTCCTGCCTCAATTTTAATTTGGCAATATCACCTTTTTCATATAAATTGCATTTTACTTCACTTTGATGAAAGCCAGGCAATTAAGCAACATTGACCGTATTTCAGAACCATTTGTTTGCTTAAAAAAACCATTTTAAA
This sequence comes from Ophioderma brevispina, assembly GCA_023653785.1. Classification (NCBI taxonomy): domain Eukaryota; kingdom Metazoa; phylum Echinodermata; class Ophiuroidea; order Amphilepidida; family Ophiodermatidae; genus Ophioderma; species Ophioderma brevispina. Next base: position 75,011 of record JAMKCH010005845.1, read on the forward strand.
ACATTAAAGTCAGACTCAGAGCTTCAAATACATTTTTTGTGTAATATTGAATATATTCACCTAGAATAAAGATAGTAACCTAAATGCACAATTCCGAAATTGAGATGACTCGGATTTTTCGTTTTGATTGCAGTAAACCTTTATGTGTAGTATTACGTCCCATTAGGACTGTGTATAACACAATTCCGGATCGAATTTTTAACAAGTTGTTATTTTCTATATGAAGGATTCGATTTAAGCTTTAGCATTTCACACAGTGATTAGTATAGGGAACAGCATTAGTACATCAAAAAACACGATTTTTTTTGAATTGAATGGCGCAAACTCCTCAGGAAATCCTGAGTCGGCCTTTATATCCATTTCGTGGTCATTGTTTTTGGCTATGCAATCACTAAACTACAGACACACATATGAACATTTTTTATACTGGGTAAATCACACATGTTTCAATTTCAAACTACCAAAAACTGACCACCCCACCCCCATTTGTATCACATGTAAGTAATTAAAGGAAAATATCTTGTTTTCTTTAAAACCTCATGCAATGATCAGTTAATGTAATTTTCAGTTACATTCTACATCCTTTGCCCAAAGAAATTGCAATGCAGTTCATTATCATTATTTCACTAATAAAATACAAACCAATCAACATACAATAATTTGCCCAAATTGTTCTTGTTCTATGTATGTAAATGAGTACAACTAACTCATAGTGGTGAAAGTAGCACGATGAGATCCTGAAAAAGCGAGTAAAAAGTGCCCAAAAGGGCTGAAAATTAATAAGTGCGGATATTTTTGAGTATCCATTTCCTGATCGGAAATTTCCTGAAAATTTACAATCCGGCATTGTTTCCAGCAAACTTTCTTACATTTAAAATACATTCTTTTGTTCCTACTAGGGAATTTATTAACGCAACAAGTTAAGAACACGACTATTTTAGAAAAAGTCATGAAAATACTACAACTAACAAGGATGTAGCATTGTGGGTATTCAACACCACAATGTGAACATTTGGGACTTTCTTATCCGCCAAAATCAGTGGAAATGGGCTTCCATTTTTAGATGAGGGGCTATTATAAAGTGCCTGAAGGGCTGAATTTAGAATCAACTTCCTCGGGTATCATGATAGTATTTCAAGCGGGCTACATGTAACTGAATTAGGACAATATATAAATACGGAATTTAAAGCATTTTTTTTTAATCATTTTCTTATAAATGTATAGTACTGGTAATTTTTATATCAAAATGAAGTTTTTCCAAAGCATTTTATTGCTTAGTACAAACAGAAGTGGCATGATTATGTTTGGATACCTAACAAAATTTTTCATAAATACAGCAAGCGTATTTTTTTATTTCTGTTTGTTCATTGGCAATTTTCCGTCCGTGCACTTGATTCCGTCCCTCAATGAAAAGGACACACTGCATAGTTTTTTAAGGAGAAATATTGGCAATGATTTTATTGTTGTTTAACATGACAGTTGCAACAATTTGATAGTTTGGAAAGTTTCATTCAATTTGAATAATTTTTGCCCTCGAAAATAAAAAAAAATGCTCACAAGCGACGGGCAATCGGATTTTCCCCGTTCTGTTTTTTTCTTACTTTTGAAAAACACTTTTGAAATTTTTTTTAATGTTTGATTTGTGTGATCAAAGAAATATTAAAATGCAAAAAACAGAAATTAGTTATCTCTTTTTAGTATTAGATATATCATTTTTCAAATTCCGTCCCGTCGCCCTAAGAGGGCGCCATTTTTATCGTTAGTTGCCTTTATTTCACTAACGATGCTGTAATGCGCAAAAAATTTTTTGTTTCAGAGGCTTTGGTTAGTTCCCTTTGTAGCCATGGGTATAATTTACTTTCGTTCTATCATCCACTTTCCGTCTAATTCCATTTGTCTAAACCACTTGGTCTAAAACCGTTTCGTCTAAAAGCAGAGGTCTAATTGCCACTTAGGCTATAACCACTTAGTCTATTGTCACTTGATCTAATAACCAGATGGTCTATTTGCCATTATTGTCTAAAACCATTCGTCTAATATCGAATAGGTCCAATTTCCACTTAGACTATCTATCATTTGGTCTACACCCATTTAGTCTACTAACCAGTTGGTATAATACCATTTAGTCTAAACCCGTTTTGTCTAACCCAGTTCGTCTAATGATCAGTTGGTCTAATTACCATTTAGTCTAAACCCATTTTGTCTACACCCATTCGTCTAATGCCCAGTTTGGTCTATAACCAGTTAGTACTAAACCATTTTGTCTAAACCCATTTCGTCTAATGATCAGTTGGTCTAGTACATTAGTCTAACCCATTTCGTCTCATAGCCAGTTGGTCTAATAACATGTAGTCTAAAAACCCATTTTTGCCCTAAACCCTTTCGTCTATGCTCAGTTTTGGCCTAATACACATTAGTCTAAACGCAAAAAGAAGGAATATATGGCCGTCAATTAGGAAGATAATCATCAACCTATCTGCCTACAGACGGTACCCAACTCAAAAAGAACATACCACGGGACTTCAGGTACCATAGGGTCCATGCGCTCACCGCAAACTTCCTGTCCGCAAGGACAAGCTTGAATGAATGGCACTCTGGTATCTCCAATTCAGCAGCTGAATTGTAGATGGTATCCTGTATGGAAACCTGGACCATGGCACCCTACACCAGTTTTTTTATGCTAGTTACAAAAACACACCCTGGCCTGAGGCACATGTCCAAAGCGGTGTCCATCTCCAAAGGATTAAGTTTCTAAGTCCGAGATGGGGTCGCATATTGGTGGGCTATTAGTCCTTATAGAAATTGAAGCCCTGACAGAGCAGAGGGATAGTGGGAGATGTATCATTCCTTAGGTATAGTGTCCATGTCCCACATGGACTGCAATGACTTACGAATTAGTATCCAATTCATAGGTGAACTATAAGTCCTTTGAGGACTATTGTCCAGGTTCAAGTAGAATATCGATCCTTAGGAATTATTGTCCAAGTCTGACGAGGACGGACTATTCTAGTCTGTAGGATTATTGTCCATGTTTGTAAGGTACTACTGGTTCGTAGGAATTTGTGTTCAAGTCCGAGGAATGTTAAATTCTAAACAAGATTTCACTCCGTATTACTAGTCAGTGACCTCTGATTTGATGAATAAATAAAAACAATAAATTAGTTTTTTTTAAAACCAAACACAAACAAAAGAACAAAAAAAAAAAAAAAAAGCAAAAAGCAGCCCAAACAGCATACAGAATACATCCATACATACTGGTTAAACTGCCTCGCATAACAAAGAAACTTAAAGGTGCAACTGGTGAGAGATTTCACATATAAGGTGTCAGCATATGTTTTACATTGAAATAATAAACAAATCAAAATCACTTTTTTCTCTCTTTTAAGACATTTCTGTAGCCAAATACCAGGTAAGAAATCTATGCAGTGTCTAATCTATAAACCTTAATCCTTGTCTTACCGAGCCTTTTTATTGAAACATGGTTTACCAAGGGGGTCGGGTGACCGGGCATGTGGTTACCACCTCCCTTTGGGATTTCTATGCTTATGATTTTGATACCAGTGGATAGTTATGGTCTTTTTCTTTCTATTGATACCAAAATAAGTACCAACATACCTAGTATGGCGTCACAATGACGTCATAAAGTCCACGAATCGGCAAAATGGGCGAAAGTCCAATTTTGCGCATGTGTTTTGGAAAATAAGGGTAAAATTATGGAAAATGACATGTGTTGGAAATGTGTTAAGGGTGTAAATACTCTGGAAAGAAATGAGTACACAATGAAAAATTGAGAGATGTAATTATGATATAGGCCTATTTCTTAAAAATAAAATAAACAAGGGCTACTATTCCTAGGGCAGAGGTCCGAAGGACGACTATCCCGAGGAACCACAATCCCCGGACTATTTCTCTAGGGGGAATATATCTCATTTGACACCGGTATATAATTTGGTAAATATTATATAGAAGCTCGGAGAAACTGGCGAGCACAGAACTAAATAAAGACGAAAAATACACGGTCTCGAGCGGTAACCCGAAGCCTCTCGCTTTCTAGGCGTGAGAAATACCACTGGGCCACAGAGGCCTGTGTTAATGTGGATACCAGTGAACGAGCACTAATGTATTTCAGTCTTTATTTCAGAGTTTCAAGCGGCCGTAATTATATTTTTTGTATTATAGAATGGGAGGGCCTTATATGCATGATTCTAGCAGAATCTATGACGAAGCGAAACTCAATTCAATGCACGCGAGTGGCATTTTGGCGGTCTCTCACCCAAGACCCCTATTTTTTGAGTCAGCTGTCACCGAATGCCTGGGTTTTGAAGCGCCAGCCTTACACCCATTTCCATTTCATATGTGATCCCCCCCCCCCCCCCCCCCCCCCCCCCCCCCCCCCT
>JAMKCH010005846.1:0-33726 GCA_023653785.1 Ophioderma brevispina
TGTAAACCGTTCCATGATGAGCGAATTTCCACTCGTTTAAGCACTCCTGAAGAGTTAAACGAAAAACAACACGACAATGAGTGGAAATATTATCTTTTTGGAGTACAAAAACCGCTTATTTTAGAGTGGTTTACAAGAGTTCCACTCTTTTGAGGAGTGGCATTTCACTCATTTACATATACTGAAGCTGCATAATAAGTGTCGTTTTGCCACCTTTCAGGTATACCGAACATTTACTCGCCTCATGGATTGCAACCAACACTAGTAGACCTTAAGCCATCAGGTAAATTTTAGCCAAATTGGTATCCTGGAAGGGGACAAAATGATACTTATTATTCAGCCTCAATACACTATCCTCTACACAAAAATGCATGATAGCATTTCTGCATGGTTAGCTATAACCAGATAGGGGACAGGGGTCAAAATTTTAAAATGATCCGGTCATGTTGAAAAGTATGCCACATCATTTGTCCACCATAAGAATTCCAAAAAGGTATATACCCAAAGTTTTGGAGTTAAGGTTAAAAACAGCAAAAACAGGTCAAAAGGTTAAATTTCAGTGTACAGGGGTCACATTTTCAAGTTGCTCCAATTTGGTTAGAAAGTGGTGCAAATGATTGATGGGGCTCATAGGATTTTGAGTGTTTTAAATGCTTACTTACCAAAGTAGGGAGAAAACAAGGTCAATCCACATTGAATACAATAGACGTAGACAGTCAAAACTATTCCTTATTTTAATCCTAATGAGCTCCACCAATAATATGCACCATATTTTATCCAAATCAGAGCAACTTTGAAATTTGACCCCTGTACAACTGAAAATGACCCTTTTTTATCCTATAACTCCAAACATTTAGGCTGCAGATAGTATAAACTATACTGACCTTTTTGGAATCCTTATGATCACACAAATAATGTGGTATACTTTTCAACATGATTGAAGAATTTCCCCCCTGTGTAAACCTTTGTTACCATCTACCTGGCTATAGATACCATTCCAGAAATGCTATCATGCATTTTTGTGTAGGCCATGGTATACTAATGCTGCATAATAAGTGTCGTTTTGTCCCCTTTCAGGATACGGAAAATTTGCTCGGCTCATGGACTATAGGCGTTTGAATTGAATTGTACGTGTGGGTGAACTTGAGTTACCTGTATTTAACGGTAAAAACTTTTCAAAAGATTTTTTACCAAAATCAATGTCAAGTGGTTTGTCTTGCAATGAGTGTATTGTATCAGCATTCACGCTTGGCTGATAAACTTAGTATCCAACAATCACGAGTGTGCTAAAATATTAGAACACACACACACGCACAACTCATAAGCATAGGCGCCTGTTGGTAGGAACATGTAGGAACTACGCAAGTTAACAATGGTCTGTTAGTCGTCAAAGTGTACTTAGCAAGGACCGATGTTTGAAATATGTGGTAAGTGTGACAAACTTGCAAAAGATGCTTTTCCACATCCAACAAAACGTTATTTGTACTGAGAATTGGGACATTCACTTCCATATGCGAATCTCGAAAATGATGAGACTCGGATGGTGGATTTTCAATTTTCAACGTTTTCTGTGATTTCTGCTTCAGCCAAGTTTGTAGACCTATTAAAGGAACAGGGAAAATACATTGCACATTGGAAGTTATTAAGAGAATCGCGTTGATATTGCCTAGCTGATTCATTTTATGCAGAACTTGGTTCAGTTGCAATCACAAAACATTATGGTGTACTTGCAAAGTAAATTGAAAGCAGAAAATGTCCTCGTGGTTATTGTAATGCTCAAATTACACAATTTTTTCGTAACGAAAACTATCATTAATATTTTTATTTTATTTTATTCAGAAAATGTTTGTGGTAAATCATGGCTGGATACAGAATATTTGCGAAGGGGCGGGGCCAAATTTGGTGACTTCCAGTAATACAAGCCATACTTTTACCGGCTCGCTTGGTCGCCGGTAGACCCATTTTTTTCAACGGCGCTTCAACTCATCTAAAGTCTTCGCAGTGTTAAGATCATGGTGGCCCTTTCACACACGCTACAGTGCTAAGCCTAAGGGTACCTCTTACCTGGAAAAAAATGGAAGGGTACAATTTAGGGTCATCTAACTGAAAAAAAGGAAGGGTACCCTAACGTCCATTGGTCTAGCGGGAGAGGATAGGAAGGGGTAACGGGACAACAAGCTAAAGAGAGTGGACATCGTGGCGCGGAATCGAACCACCGGGCCTCCCGCGCATCATTCCATGACCAGGGATGGCAAGCAACGAGGGAGTCGCTGGCGCGGTCAGCGATTTCGTGCCCAATGAGTGTTGATACGATGACGTCATGATCTTTGGACTTAGTGCATTTTCTAGCTCAGCTGTCATAAGTTATATTGGGTCTGGTGGTGTTTTAAGGGATGTAGCAATGCAATCCCAAGTTTTCCTGTGTTAAAAGTCAATCTAACGCATTGACCCGGGACTTCCTTCCATCATCATAGTGGACTGTCACACATACCTTGGACCTTTAACATATTTGCCCCCCCCCCTCTGAATAATTTCTTTCTTCATTAATTTCATTCAAATAGATTCCCATGCTCAATCTAGGAAGGTGGGTTATAAGGTCACCTAAAGGGCTAGGTTGCAACGCGAGATTTTGAGGCACCCAAATATTGTGTCATCATAGTTAAATATACTCAAGGATTCTGACCTTGTATATGCTTACAGAAAATGTCTTAAAAGAGAAAAATGTGATTTTGATTTGCTTACATTTCAATGTACAACTATAGGCTGAACTTCGTATTGCTCCTACAAAATTAGAATTGCAGAATTTTTGTACCAAAGAAATATTTCTCAGCGTAATCCTTTCAGATGGGATATTTTGATAGAAAGACTTTACAAAAAAGCAGTTCAAAAATTTGAACTTTTAATTTTTTGGGACACATGATATGTGAAATCGCTCGTTGCCCCTTTAAGTAGCGTATGAACCCAAACTAGGGACATTACACGCAATTGCGATGGAGAATCCATAATACAAACATGTGGTCATAATACAATAAATTCAAATTTGCAAACCAAAATGCAAAAATAACTTTTTTTCAAGGGCTTTTCTTCAAACTAAGAATGATGTGCAAAATCACGCAATCACACTTTAACATTGCATAACAACTTGATCTCAATGTTATACTTTTTGGTATGGTAAGACTAAATTGAAGGAATGAATGTAAACAAGCTTTAATATTTGTGTATTTTTTACTGTGGACAAGACTTTAGTTCAATTGTGAGGTTATGGCCTACAATAACAAAACATTGGCCGTAAGCCTATGTATCCTTATATAAATGTGATTTATACCTATCACAGAGCTATAAAATATGTTACACTTTATTGCCAGAACTTTTTAAATCAATGTATATGCGTATGTTTATTGGAAACTACTTATTTGATTTTCAACTTCCAAGGAAACAACAATTCTTTCGCTGCGTATATAATTTAAAACGTCTCGATTTTTAATTAGGCCTAGTAAGACAACCTAATGATGATATTGCGCTATGTGTCCCGGTGTTTGTGCAGATGTGGGATTGGTGATCCATCTGTCAATTCAAATCACTAAAATAACACCAAGTTACTATGTTTACAATAGGTCTATGCTGCTAATGCTTAAGAATAACCGACTTACAGCCATTTTAGAGTAGTGGCGGGCATCTCGGACGCCATATTGGATTTCGTAAATTGCCCGTCTATATTGGCGAGGTATAGACAAGAGTGTTTTTGTGTGGATCAAACTCATCCAGGTCGATTATTTCCAATAGTTCGCCTTTCCATAAACGATTATTCACATTTCTTTATCTTTGTGAAGTCAAACAGGCAGTTTGCACAAGTCGTGTTTCTTCAAATTTGTTACAAATATCAGTCAAAAAAATAAACCGTCCTAGACTTACAACTGGTATATTAGAAGCAATCCAATTCAATCTTCGAAGAATACTGATTATATATATTTTGGACAATGACCAACTGTTGTGCCATAGGCAAAATATGGCACAATAGATTTAAAACTATTCAATTTAATAGCATTCCAGTGAAATGAACCTTGTCTTTGAATGGTATTTTGTAGCTAATTTAGCGATAAAATTATGAGGGCTATATCAGAAACGGGACGTGAATACCATTTTTGTGTCGTCTGCAACAATTGCAGAAGGCACATAGGGATTACTCTGGCGTATGTCTGTGTGTGTGTCTGTGTGTGTGTGTGTGTCTGTGTGTGTGTCTGTGGTCAAAATGTTAACCCTTAATATATTGCATGCCGTATGAGTAAGGGCTACGGTGATGTAACTTGGTGGAAAGGAGGGGGGTGGGGTGGGGTGACATGTTGGTGACCTCATGTGACCTTGGTGACCTCAGGTGACCTTTGGTCGGTCAAAATGTAAACCCTTAATATAATGCTTGCTGTATGAGTTCCATAAGGGCTATGATGATGTAACTTGGTGGAAAGGAGCGGGTGGGATGGGGTTACGGCGGTCCGGTAAGTACGTAATTCCTGTTTCTAAAATTGAAAAAAAAGTTGGCGTAGTGTTTGAAAATTCTCAAGACTGGAATAATACCGAAAGGCATTGTGGGAAAATGGATTCGCCCGTAGAGATTGCGTGTTAACTTTTCCATATTTGTGAGCACCGAAGTACACGACAAAAACGTTCAATTTTCTCGCTAGGTTCTATAGGTTCAGACCCAATTACGATACATATTTAAAACAAACATAGTAACGGACCTCGATGCCAAAACTTCCATAGAACCCCTCCGTTTTCCGGAGATATTTGAGATTAGTTTTCATTAACACACATTCTCTATGACGGACTGATAACGTACTTTAATCTCTCGCGCAGTTACTAATATTCTTTCGCAGTCTGTGACACAGACTACCACTTTTCCGCCGCCGTAGGATGGGGTGACATGTTGGTGACATCATGTGACCTTCGTGACCTCATGTGACCTCTGGCCCCATTCACAAACCGCGACGGCAGACGACACTCGCGGTCCAGGGACCGCGATGTATTTTGAATTTTTTAATTTGCTGGTTTATTCTTTAAACCTCTCACTCTTTAGATTTTGGCCAATTTTCGAAAATATCCCAATTAAAGCGTACCATGGCCCGATCGCTAATAGACTCGTCCCCAGAAGCCCAGATTTTACCGGAAGTGGTCGAGGAGTTTGGTATCAGAAGAAAGCTACTATTTTTTCTCATGTACCCTTTGAAATCTTAGGGCTAAATGATGTTTGGCTTGCGGAGTATGAGCGGAAAGTGTACTCTATTGGTCGACCAATATTAGTTTTACAAGTACTCTATGGCGCTACAAAATCACGTTTCTAGCTTGTCACATCAAAAACGGATTGAAATATCGGCGCAAAACTTTACAGATGAGTTTTTGGGTGAAGGCCATTCTATCACGATTGAAAAACTTTATATATTAAATCGGACCATCCCCCTTTAAGCTTTGTATACTATTTAGAATAAGTAAAACACAATATTCTGACCCTTTTACTCACTTGGGACGAAACAACAGTATGTTCCCTTATACAAACATACAAAAAATCCATTTTAAAAAGTTGTTTCTTTCAAATTTCTTAGTCGAAATGATCATTTCAAATGCCACTAACTTTGACATTCTTCCTGGTATTGCGCTTTATTCCACTTTCGTATAACAAAGGCGTATGAATCTTAATGTATGCAAATTATATTATTACACAGGTGTACCAGAGTGATGGAACAGCCAAATCTACCGAAATCTTAACATACATAATGAAGGACGACAACAGTAAAATCCATTTGGTGTTGAAATAAATTGCAATAGTCGTGGCCTTGTGTCATTGATTGTTGCGTGTGTGGGTATTAGCCTCAAAGGTACAACTCACATCACGGTACCGCCTGTGTCGGGCACAACATCAGGTACAAACAAAAGGTTTTCTTTTCAATTCAAATGGTAACTTTATGGTTGATGTATTGCGCATTTGTTTGTATTGTATGTATAATATATTAATGTTTTTCGCTAAACGTTAATTTCATGCCGCTAGTATGGCCAATAGTATATACTTAAAATTTAATGCCGCGAAAAATCATGGTTTACAGATTTTGTGGTCAAAATTATGTCATCACACCAAAATGTTTTCGTTATTGCAATGTTTCAATGGTATGTGAGATTGACAGTGCCGGGGAAAAAATCAAGAAAATAAGTGTTCAGCTGGTCGTCAACATTTGAAAACCGGATTGGTGTTATTGTACAGCAGTAGCGCCCCACATTTGATATTTTGCCACCGGAAATAAAGAAACTAATTAGGCCAATAGTTCATGCGATATAATATCTTCACTTGTTAAGGGTGAATGCAGTGCGTAGCTAGGGGGGGGGGGCAAGGGGGCAAGTTACCCCGGGCGCACCTCTGGGGCGTGACATGATGTGGGGGAAAATAAAATTGACACTGTCACAGGCAGTAGGACATATTTCAAAACTGAGAGCCCTTTGAAAGTACTCAAACTTGCTAAAACTCGAGAGCGTAAGGGGCTTTGCCCCCTGCCCGGGCCCCTGGACCCGACAGGGGGCAAGTGTAGATATTTGCTTCATGAAATTGAGATGATAGCTCTCCGAAGGTACTCAACATGCTAAAACTCGAGAGCTGGTGGGGGGCTCCGCCACCCTTGGACCCACCAGGGGCAATTATCGTTCATCATTGCTCATTCAGATAAAGACGATAGATAAAGGAAAGCTCTCCGAAGGCAATCAAACATGCGGCGCCCCCTGGACACCACCAGGGGCAAGTATAGATAATCTGCTTCGAGATAATGAGATATAATCTGAGAGCTCTCTGAAGGCACTCAGACATGCTAAAACCCGAGAGCTTCCGGGGGCTTCGCCCCCTGGACCCCACCAGGGGCAAGTATATGTTTTCTTCATGATAATGAGATACCTGCCTGAGAGCTCTCCGAAGGCATTCAAACATGCTAAAACTCGAGAGCTTCCGGGGGCTTCGCCCCCTGGACCCCACCAGGGGCAATATAGTTCATCTGCTTCGAGATAATGAGATATCTGAGAGCTCTCCGAAGGCACTCAGACATGCTAAAACCCGAGAGCTTCCGGGGGCTTCGCCCCCTGGACCCCCACCAAGGTAAGTATATATAATTTTCTTCATGTTAATGAGATACCTGAGAGTTCTCCGAAAGCATTCAAGCATGCTAAAACCCGAGAGCTTCCGGGGGCTCCGCCCCCCGGACTCCCGTAAGGGGCTTTGCCTCTGGACCACATTAGGGGCCCTAAGGCGAGCCTCTGGATCCCACCGGTTTTTTGCTCACGTTACGCGCTGGGGGAAGGGGCGCTACGTTAATATCTTGCCCCGGGCGCCACATCCACTAGCTACGCCACTGGTGAATCAAGGTGATGAGGCCGTTATAAAATCAAAGTATTTAACATATATCATAGGCCATTTGATTTTTTGTTAGTGCAAAATAATAAATAAGTAAATAAGAAGTCACTGTTAAAAACACTTTCAACATATTTCAAAGCATTTTATTTTAGTCAAAAGCCATATAAACTCCATGGAAAAACAAGTTGCAAATAAGCTAACTCATATCGAATCCAGAATTACAAGTAAAATATGGACAAGAGGACATTTCTAGGAATATGAGCTCCCATTTTTAACCGATTGGTTTTTCATATTTGTGATGCTTACCAATGTATGATACCTGAAGTGAATTAGCCGTATACCCCGGACTTGTTGTACTATCAACGATGATTTAGTATATATTTTTTCGTTCACGACAGTACAGCATTTTTCGATCCTAACGCATTTAAATGCACTTTTAAAAAAAAAATCACGGAGCGGACTTGGGTTAGGGGGAAATTGCTCCTAGATCTAACGAGAAAAATACCGCTACCTCCCTTTTTTGCGGTGATCGTAATATTTTCCTCTAGGGACGTTAGGGATATAGAGCTGATTGCGACAGCATTAGTTCAAAACTTAATTTTTTGTATTTTTGTGCTACTCAGCTGTCCATGATCTGAAACGTTTCGGTATGTTCTACAACCGATCACGTGTAAATTTAGGGAAATCTGTATTCTCCGAAAATGTTCTCGTGTTACTTTAAAGTCTGCAAATTGAAGCAAAAATCATGACGTTTATAAAATAGAAATAGAACTATAGTATAATTAACGTTGAGCTGATTGTCTATTACTGGTACTGACATGACATGGCAACCAACTAGGTGTTGTAATTTAGAGACCGTGGTTCACTGACGACCCTGATGAATTGAGAAGTCCAAACAAAGTGTAATTCGGAATTAAGTGCGCTTTATTCCCTTTAGACTTCTGAATTTTTCGGGGTCACTGGTGACCCATGGTCCCTGGCAACACCCTCTATTACTGGCAACCATGTTATGAGTGAAGGTGCAAATTGCATTCAAAACTATGGGACAAAACCGCGAATTAGCGAATTCTCACTAATCTCCAGTCAGAGTATTGAAATACGCCAGTAAATTCATGTCTCCTTTTTTCAAGTCAACACGAACTTCAACATAAAAATGGATTCAAAATACAAATAATATATTTTTTATAATTAAGAATAGAATAATATTCTCTGATCGTTCAGTACCGTTTTAAAATCATAATCAATTACAGAGGGCTCACTAGTCACTATCATACGGATCAGCTTTTCTGAATTAGTTTTTAAAATATCACAGAACGTTGCGTTGCCAGGGGCCATTATAAGTTGCGCCTACTTCGGATCGATCCTCTTTCTTAGTTAAGAGTTGCAATCTTCCCATTAAAGTTTGAATTATGCGGTCATAATCATCCGAATATTACTCGGCGTTTATTATATTTTGCTTTCAAAGCCAATTCTGGTGAAAAAATATGGTCTATTGCCATTGGACATGGAAACTACAACGAAGCATACATGTAAGTATCAAATTACACTTTAAGTTTCTTGTGGATAACATTTGAAAAATCGTAATTTTTGTTTGTAAACAAATCTGTTCTGCTATTTCTCACTTCTACCTAATGGGAAATACAATATTTATGACACGTCCAATAGGGAAAGTGGGCCCTGTGAACACAGGAAGGGAGTGTCCTTCTCTTCTTTCGAAGCGATTGGGCAAGACTCCTCAATGTAATGTTACTGTACTTCGCCTCACCTCCTCTACAGCGAGTTTGTTACCTTCCCAGCATTGGATAATGCCTGTGTCATGAATTAGAGTGTCCTATGAAGGTGAGTCCCACCATAGACATAGGTGTCCATGGTCCGACCGAGCAGATGGTCTTTTTTGTGTTCTCCATTGTGTGCGGCACGCGTTATTTGGTCCAGCTCTGCAAGTATCAAATAACCTCGTCTACAAGATCACGGTTTATTCCGTATGTTTTCGTGCAAGTATGGGCTCTCTCAGAAGGGGGTTTCAACTGCACATTATTTAGTATCTCTTGTTCATTTTCTTTTTCAGGGAGCTGAGAGAAGTCGCAACATAGGAACTGTGGTACTTACGGATTTCTCGAAGGCGTTTGATCTTGTCGACCACACCCTTCTTATCAGTAAGATCATCAATATTGGTGTCCGTAGGTCCATAGTTCCTTGGATTTGTGACTTCCTCTGCAACCGCCAACAGTGTGTAAAGTATAATGATGTTTTATCTGATTATGTTTGTTTGAAAGGTGGTGTGCCTCAAGGCACTAAAATGGGCCCTATTGGGTTTAAAATTCTTATTAATGATGCGGCAGAAAATGCTGGCAGTCAGTACTGGAATATGTTGATGAATTGACATTTGCTGAGAAATTTTCGGGTCGTTGTCCCAGTTCCATTCAGGATGATCTTGATAGCTCCTATGAATGGGCCGGGGACAATAACTTGAAATAAAACCACACTGAGCATGTCCAAAAACCCCAAAGATGCACATACACTGGTATAGTAGGTTATGTAATTTAAATTTAAGAGGCATTGTATTTAGTAACCTGGATGATGTCATGCCACCCTGGATGACCACGCATGTGCCAAATCCAAGTTTCATTTTCAAGACCACCCCCACCACATCGCGACTTGAGAATTGGTACTTAGACCCACTGTCCTATGTCACAGAAGCCAGGGTGCTTGGTCTGTGGCTTCAGAATGATCTTAAATGGAATGTTCAGGTGGACAAGATGTTAACAAAAGCAAATTCCAGGTTGTTCATGCTGCGGACCCTTAAGCGCTTTGGGTTCTCTGCGGATGAGCTCAGTGTCGTGTACAGTGGTTACATCAGGCCAATTCTCGAGTACGCTGCTGTGGTATGGCATTCAGGGTTATCAGCTAAGCAGTGCAATGATATTGAAGCAATTCAAAAGAGAGCGTGCAAAATAATCCTGGGGAGGCAGTTTTCATCATACACTGACGCTCTTGAAATTTGCAAGCTTGACACTCTCTCTGGTAGGAGGGAGGGCCATTGTCGGAGGTTTGCCGAAGGGCTTCCCAAACTAACCGTACATGTTCGCTCATCCCACCTACTAGGGAAGAGTGGGCATGGTCGTGTGCTTCGGAAAAGTAAAAAGATCTCTCAACTTCCAGCTAGAACTGAGCGTTTCAAAAATAGTCCTGTGCCTTATTTTATTCATTTACTTAATAATTAATTTACTTATCAATTTACTGCTTTCTCAGGGTTATTCTGCATCTATTACATGTGCAATTTTATGTCTTCATGATAAAATCGTAAAGTAAATAGCCGGTGTGCAGAATCTTAACTTTTTAAATTTTTAATAATTGATTTAATTTAGTCGTGTGTAATTTTAGCTGTATAATTTAATTTTGATTCTTATGTATTTTTTTATGCTTGTTTTTAGTAATGTCGATTGTGCAATTTTAATGTTTTCAAATGTTTTTAATATTGTATTTATTTTTTTATGTGTAATTTTGTCAGAAATTTGGCCTTTGGGCCACGAGTGGCAATATAATAAATCAAATCAATCAAATCAATCAATCATATCTTACACCGACACCCACTACACTTGGGAAGAGAGGAGTAATTGAGGCACGTGTTGACCGCAGCGGGGCTCGAACTTACAACTCTTGCGCTCTCGAACGCGCATCCAGTGGACCACCACACTGGAACATGCACCACACGTACCATGTCTTATTCGCCATCTTTACTTTTTTTAGCAGTGACCATAAACACATTAACTTAATATGATAATAATGATGCTGTTTAGTTATAATACTTAAAGGACTGTTTTTTATACACAGAGATGAAGAAACAGGAACTCTGAAGGGTTTTTTGATAGACTTAACAAACGCAGGTAAGAAAATAAAACATAATAATAACATAATAACATAATATAAAATAATGAAACGAAAATCTGTAAGTAAGGCTTCTCCCTAACGGGGTGACCGACACACCTCAAATTTCCTTTGAAATGGGCTCAGCAGGTTAACTGAACTGGAGAACTTGCTCTGTGTCTTATTAGGTTTTGTTGTGCAGCCCTTTAATTAAACGGTTCTGTTTCTTTTGATCGAGTTGGCTATTTTGCTCCCAATTAGAGTTAATTTGCGAAATTTACACGTCTTTCTCGCATTTGATAATAACTAAGGGTTAGTAACAATGCTAATACTACTGTTACTATAGTCAGATATCGATGCTTACGATAACATTTGTCATAAAACAAAACGGAAGCTAAATATTGGAATCAATTACATCCGAAGAACAAAAGAAAATGTACCAGAATCACAACATGCACCTTTTAAATTGACGTGAAGTAAGCCACAAAGTCGCATTGATTTTTTTCAACAAGATATGTTTGAAAATCGTATACTAATTTCAGTACCGTCACGTTTAGTATCAAATGCAAAATTCCTGAATAGACTATGTAAGCAATGTTTAATTTGGATAATGCTATATTTATTTGCGTTTTTATTATAAATCTTCACAAAAACATAGATAAACGAGCACAAAAACTATATCAGTCTTATTCTTAAGCTCTTTTCTGATTTCATCTATAGTTTGTAAAGTGGCCAATAAAAATTGCCGGATAGTGTACGATGTCTGGACGCGATGCTGGGATTCCGAGGAAGGCCAGGTTGCACGCGGAGGAATAGGGCTTATGAGTGGCTGGTACGACGGCTGTGCGGGTAAGCTAACTCGATTTGCTGGTAAGCTCGATATATTAGAGCAGGAGCAGCATATCATAGGGGCCTTATTAAGGAATTCGTTTACCCCCTACTTCAGAAAAGGTTTAACACCTTTGGTAGATAGTATCCCAGCTAACAATCGGACGTTTTCTGAACGTTCTAAAAACGTTCCAAGTTGGTTCTTTGGACGTTTCGTAAAAACGTTTTTTGGACGTTTTTAAAACGTTTTTAGACGTTATAAAACCAATAAAAAACCTTTTTAAAAACGTTTCTAAAACGTTATGAGAACGTCCAAAACATTTGATTAATTTGCTAATTAAACGCTAATAATTAAAGAAAAAAGTAATCGGTACTATATCGGAGCGGTATATTGCAAGGAAATCTACATCAAGCATATTACACAAGTTCATTTGACAGACACAAATTACTCACTTACCTGTATTGGGAATATGAACCTGGGACCCTTCGCGTGGAAGACCAAACACTTAACCACTACACCAGCTAGACGACTCATAAAATGAAGGGTAATTTCTATTTATATAGGCTAGACGTGTAGCAGAAGAGCGGTTGTATCTTTTTTCAAAAGTGAGTGACTTATTAAGTAACCCATTTCATTACCACTGAAATTTATACACCATCTGTGCTGACAGAATTAAATGCACGTTGATAAATAATGCCATGGCTTAAAATAAACAAAATAGACTATAATGAAACGTTATTGCGATTTCGTTTTTCTATATGTTGGTTTTTTGAGTATTTTGCAAACGTTATTAGGACATTTTATTACATTTGGTAGAGTCATCCAGATATCTAAACATATGTTACCCCTAACCGTATAATGTGACATGGGACGTTTTAAAAACGTTTTTAAAAGGTCTTATAGACGAAGATGAAATAGATGAATGAGAACCTTGCCAAAAGGTTTTTAAAACGTTCTTTCAAGATCTTATAAGACGACGTAATAGACGAACCTAGCAAAAACGATTTATAAACGTGTTTACAAGCTCTTATTAGACGAAATCGAAATGGACCAATCCAGAACCTAGCCAAAACGTTTTAAAAACGTATTAATCAGGTCTTATAGACGAAGATGAAATAGATGAATGAGAACCTTGCCAAAAGGTTTTTAAAACGTTCTTTCAAGATCTTATAAGACGACGTAATAGAAGAATCTAGAATTAACCAAAACGTTTTAAAAACGTTTTGTGTTTGCTGGGATATACGTCTTGGTAAAAAGAACTGTGCTTTATTTGCGGCAATGTTTAGTCAAAACTTCGACGTTCTGTAAACGTTTTTAAACGTTTATTAAAGACGAAGACGTAGCGGACCTAATAAAAACGTTTTGTGAGCGTTTATTAGAGACGAAGACGTAGCGGACCTAATAAAAACGTTTTGTGAGCGTTTATTAGAGACGAAGACGTAGCGGACCTAATAAAAACGTTTGTGAACGTTCTGAAAACGTTTTGTGTTTGCTGGGATGGACCCTCTACATCAATGCTTGGTAGGTAGTACTCTCAAATTGTGGTATCACTTTGTCAATAGGGGCCAATTAAGTTTACACGGGGGTCAAATTTTAAAATGCTCCATTGTATGTCATATTTGCCGTCTAAGTCATAAGGATTCCAAAAATGTATAGTTGTACCACCTCCGACCATTGGTTTTGGAGCTATGGGTAAAAATGACAAAAATGGTAAAAAAAAGCGTTAATGGCAAAGATATGTTTCCAAGCAGCAATAAGTTTAATAATAGGGGTAAACATGAACATCATAAATAAATAAAAGCAGATTATTAACAAACCGCCGTCTATTATTAAATCGAGTGAACTATATCTTGCACTTCTAGGTTGGTATGGAACATACGACAGATACCGGACGTACACATTCTCTGAACCATTCGTAAAGCCGATCCGGAATCCCTCTTCGTGAAACCTGGAAGCCCTCTGAAATCCAGTTGGAGAGATCAGACGGGAAAGACAATTGGGATTCTTGACTGCTGGTGGACGGAATGAGTTTTTGCTTGAACGTAACAGTATATTTTAATCGGTAAACGAAAATTTGTCTAGTTGCTTGCTGTAAATGTCTACATAAAAACTTTTGATCTGTTATAGATAAATTTGAAGCAATGGGTAAACCCCTTCACCAACAGCTATAAGCCACCACCGCTGAGGGCAGACTTCAACTCACTCTCCAGTAGTCAGTCGGAGCTCCTCCTTCGTCCTGAGATTTCTACTGTAGAAATACAGCATGGGGATACTCCAACCCTGACAAGAATGGCAAAGCGGCTTTTGAATGGATTGAAACCCAGACCTCCCACTGGCTGTTGATAGTAAGATCCCCACCGTCTATTCAGGCAGTCTGGTACATGGACCTGGTCCTGACCTGTCCCGTCACCAGCGACCTCCTAGTCATCCTGCTGCTCCAGAACGGTCCTCCCTATATTTCCTAGATCAGCAGGGTCATTGACCTATCCTGGTCACCATGACTCAAGGTCACGATCTCCGCCTCTACAAAAGAGATGGAATTTCCGGAAAGCCAACTGGTCGCAAGTTCATCCAAACAACTCACCAGCGAACTGTCATCCAAGCTGTCAAACCCGGTTCATCTAACATTAACGATGCATATTCTGACTTCTGCTCCATGCTCTCCATCAAGCAGGCAAACATTCCATTTCCAAGAGGCAGAAGGAATCCTACACCCCCTGTTGGGACAAGAATGCGACGAGTTATACAAAGCGTATTGTAAAACCAACTGCGATACTGAGAGAATAGCAAAGGGCAGCATTCTACTGTATCTGCTTGGCCAAAAGAGACGCACCAGATTGGAGGGGGAGTTATCCAATATCACTTTACCCCACTCAAGCCGCAGGGCCTGGAACACCATCAACAAGCTCACCGGCGTATCTGTCCTCAGCTAATCAGTGGTCCTGTCTCTGCAAACTCCATCGCTTCAGTACTTGGCAACAATGGAAAGTGGCAAGACGCCACACTCCACGGGGGGGGCCAACTCTCGTGCTGTTAATGCAGATATTAAACAGCTTCTACAAACTCTCCACCGTCAAGCCCATGTCCCAACCATTCACCTAGGATGAGATCACCGAAGCAATTAAAAGTTCTCAAGAATGGGAAAAGCTCCTGGCAATGACAACATCCATACAGACTTCTTGAAGATATGGAACCCGAAGGCTGTGGCGAGGCTCCAACTCTTCATTTCTACTTGCATGGGAACATCAACTGTTCCCTCCAGATGGGAGACTTCAAAGGTCATTGCAATCTGCAGCCCAAGAAACCAAAAATTACCCCAAGAGTTACAGACACAAATCTCGCTACTATCTCACAGCTATAAGCTGCTTGGCGACTGATACTACTCGCAGATCAATGATACGTCGAGGCAAATTTACCCGCCCCAAGCTGGATTTCTAAGAGGTAAATCTCAACCACTGATCAGATAGCAAGACTAGTTAATGACATCGAGACAAAAGCCGCACACTGTAACTAGCCCCAATGCTATCTGTAAAGAATTCATTAGGCTCGCGCACAACTTCTTTTTGACTATGAAATTTTAAATAGTACACAACTCTTTATTTGTTATCAGTAATGATATATAAATAGACAATCACTTCAGATTATTAATATCAATGAAAAATATAAATCATTGTAATATTTCAATGATATCTTTTGTATTTAAAGTTTATAACAGTGACCAGTAGGTCAAAAGTTCAATTGACCTCACAGCACTCAATTCACTAATCCACAATCTTCCAACGTTTTATAACCTTGCTCTTAATCCTTTTTCAATAGAGGTAATTGGGTGTTGAATGGAATGGTGAATAATCAATACTAACAGCCATGCAGTAAATTTTGTGAACTTTCAGATACTAAATTACAACACAAATTCAACTTAAAGTCGACAGTGTAGCGAAACAGTCGACATATCGAGTTGTACTGGCAAAAGCAATGAAAATTTTGAAGTTTAATATATGGAAGGCTTTTCATGGAAAACGAAAGGCTAACAACTTATGAAGAAAGCAGTTCAAATTTGGTGTCATTTGATGGTCAGAAGCAATGAGAACAAAGCAATCAGTGAGGTGTTTCTTCCGTTGCAAATGCTGATTGGGCCTAAACTTCCTTCTTTGTGTGCAGAATGAATTTTTTTATTGACAAGTTACATTGTGCAGCCTTCCAGAAGAAGGGCAGAAGTTCTGGAGCAACCTTCATAGACCTAACTGCTGCTACGATACAGTCTGGCACCGAGGTCTCTACGCTCAAGCTACTCAAATCTTCCCCTGATTCAAGCTTTCAAGTTCATTATGCTTCTCATCCAAGACAGATCTTTCGTCCTGGAGACAATCAAATGGGCAACGCAGTAGAAGCGCAACTTCGGTAGGTTTCCCACAAGGTTCTTGTCCTGGGCACCCAGTCTCTTCAACATCTACGTCTCAGATATGCCAAAGGGAGATTGATCGCAGTACTCCAACGCAGACGACACGCCACTTGGAATAGCTGCTTGTTGCTTTTAGTCTTATACAGTGTTTGCAGAAGACCTAATAACTGTAAGCAAATTCTTCATCGATGCACTTCAAACTCATCAAACCCAAGACCGTCAGCTCTGTTTCCACCTGCCAATCGATGCGCAAAAGAGAACTAAACATCACTATAGATGGAGAAAAACTGTCCACATGAATCCAACAACCGAAGTACCGTGGCCTCACAATGGACCGCAGCCTTACTTTTCAATCAACACACCAAGGGCAGTCGCTGCCAAGACGGCAGTCTCGTGTCAAACTCCTCAGAAGACTCGCAGGAACTGGATGGGGTGCATCCTTTGACACCTTCATCTCACTGTTTGCCTTGGCATACGACTCTCCACTCTGATACGCTGCACCATATGGAGTCACAGCAACATTCACCACAAGATTGATGTCGTTCTGAATGATTTAATGAGACTTGTTAGTGGTTGCCTTTTGCGACGCCTGTAGAATACCTTCCAATTCTGTCTGGAATAGCTCCTGCAAACCTTAGAGAAACCTTCAACGATCAGCTCGCCAATAAATTTGATGAACCTGGCAGCCTAATCCCCCATCAACACCCTTTGAGGATTCCACGGAATCACTTTGTCTACCCAGTCCATGACACTGCAGTCACAGTATCCCTACGATCCTCCTGGATCAATGACAAGATGGTATGAGCAATGGGTATCCTCTACTGTGAACCTAAAGCAGTTTGTGGACAGCCCATCTAGGGCAATGGCCAAAGGCTGTGACTGATAGGAATCATGGTCAACTCAACAGACCAGAACGGCGTTGGTCGTACAAGAACTTCCTTCACAAGATTAGTGGAACTTTCACCAAACTTTCACCAAACTGCGATTGTGGAGAGCCACAACCATTAGCCACATCATTCATAGATGACTGTGAGGTCTACACGTACCCAAGAGGAATTCCAGGCCTGATCAACCTGATGATGAAACTATCAGTCATCAAGCTGGTTAAAGACGGGATCTTCGACTGTGATTTTGGACTTGCACGAACGCGAACGATAGAAAATTACGCAATCTTATTGTGGAATGTTGTGCGGATATGTGTGCTAATCATTTGCCATTATACTATAACAAAATTGTACAGATAGCTGATTTTCTATAATATTGATGGCTGTGGTTGAAACATAAGATATCGCTCGCGCCTCGATCAAATCTCGGGCGAGTCGAAGACGAGCCTGATATTTTCTTTTGGCGAGGGCGTTTTTTTCTGTTATCAATCGAAAAAGGCCATCCATATTATTATTTATGATTATTTGTAAAAAATCTGACTGACAAAAATAGTTTTAAATGGCTTCAAAACTAATAAAAAGAGTATTTGCTTGACGAGTTGCATGATTCGAATTGCCCAAAATCGCGTGTATTTGTATGAAAAAAATTGTCCTCAGCCTATAGTCCCACAGGGATTCAACATTTTCCCAATACATCATGGTAAAAATCTAACTTTGACTAAATTAAAGGGCGGGTGAATTTTAATTGATGAAAATCACTGATACTCTGATGGTGACATCGAATGTCAGTGTTCTACTTGGAGGCTTTTAAATTCACAAACTCATAGAGGGTTGGTCTAAAACACTATAATAATATTGACTATCGACAACTGATAAGATCTGTTCCAAACACGTCTGCTACATTTGCCACTGTGAAAATTTGTGTGTGTGGTTGTGTTTTAACAGGGAGTAACGTTTTACGGCGGGCCATTGTACACTCTGCAAGAACACCCCGACGGTTGAATGCCGGTCAATAGTGGGAGGTAGGTGTAACACCCGGAAAGGAACAATCCCATATGTTGAGAATGACATCTCCAAATGTGAGCAACAACTTAATGCACGGTTTGCTAGTATATAGGCTCGGCTTGCCTAAGGTTTTACCCCGGGGGGTTTTACTCAACTTGAATTTGAGCACAGTCAAGTCATTCTTTTCTCCTCCGGGGCTCTTTTTCTTCTCCAAATTACAAAAACAAAAATTGTCTCTCAATTGGTGAGGTTGCTTCATCAATAATGTACCGTTATTCCTAAAATAACATATTCCAGCTCATTTATTTATCTTAAAGGTCCCGGAAATGCAAATAGAATTGATGTGGTTTGTGTCAAGTCTACAAGGAGGTCTAGAAGCATTCAATATTTGGTTAGGTGGATGACATCATTAGTGAACTATGATTTTGGTCCCCCGCCAACTTTAATGTTGGCAAAGGGGGACTATAGAAATTCCGTCCGTCCGTGTGGTTGTGGCGTGCGTGTGTGTCGTGTGTGCGTGTTTGCGTGTGTGGTGTCCCAACAATATTTCTGGATCTAAGCAAGTGTTGGTGTGTCCATCTCGCAACAAAGATGCATCTCAAGTAGGGTTGGCTGGTCGGATGTAAGTGGGTCATGTGACAAGGTCAAATTGTCAAATATGGTCACTTTGGGTTGTAGTACGCTTCATTGCCGAAAAATTTGAAGGTCATTTCAAGTCGTGGGGGTATTCAAGTCAAGTCAACGAACTAACTCAACATGTGGTGGTCATGACACTTTGTGGATGTGGTCAACATTTCTAAACCGAAAATTGTGAAGGTCATTTCAAGGTCAAGTAGGGTCATCTAAGGTCAAATAACTACAAATAGTTGTATGGTCAATGTATCACAGTAATCCGTCAAATTGCAACTGCTATGGCAGCAGCCTCAGTGGTTTGAGAACCACTTATTTCCATCACAATTCTCCCCGTGATCTTAAAATTATATTCCCTCCATTTACTATCGCGACAGCGACGGGCGGGGGACCTTTGTGGTTCGAGAACCGCCTTGTTCAGAGAGTAATAGAAATATCCAGGTGACTGGTGTGAATCTATTCATGACACGACTGAAAATCAATAGATTCACTAATGATGTCACTGGTAGTGTATTCTTTTTTCTGGCCCTGTTTATTGGAATGGAATGTCCCGTAAAGATTTGAAGTAGGTTTATCATATCATTTCATGGGACCTTTAACACTGCCAATTTTAAGTATTTTGTGACGTCACAAATTTCTGGATGCTTACCACTTTATTTCAACAACTTCCATAACAATAATGAAGACTATCAAACTTCAACAAAAATTCAAGACGTGGTGAGAGGGCACTTCCACTAGGACACAAAAGTCCTTTAATTTTAATAAATTGAATTGTACTTAACATCATCAACCATCTTCTGAGTTAAGAATCCCATCCAAAATCTTGGTATCTTGAGACGAAACCTGAAAAGTTATTGTTCTTAAGCCAAAATATACGCTTTTATAAGAGTTGTTCAACCACGTCTTGCACGGTGTTCAGGTGTTTTTGACCCATTATGCTAAGTACTTATTATCTCGAATAAACTCAAACTTAAAATCTGCTTTATTGGCATGATTGGTTACTTTAACTGGGACACATTGGAACAGAGAATAGTATACAATATTGACTGCTCATGAGGAAATAGTGCAAAATAACTACCCGAGGTGACTGGAGACCGTGGGCCTACTATTTTCCCGAGACCAAGGTCGAGGGAAAATAGTAAGTCCACGGTCTCCAGTCACAGAGGGGAGGTATTTTGCACCATTTCACGAATATAAAGCAGTCAATATTTGTTTTATATAACATATAAAAATATTCTGTCATTTGGAAAAACTTGCCAAGTCTCGTCGAGATCAACTGCCACCGCAGCTCTCAATTCAGGGAAAAAAGTTCCCATTCAAACGAACTATTTCCCCGTGATGGGGGAAAATAATAGCTTTTTATTTATGGGAACTTTTTTCCCTCCTGCTACATTTTGGGGAACTAGTCTAAAATAATTTTATGTCACATGATATAGTATCCACCAATCAAATGACAGAAATAGTTTTTATGTGTTATATAGAAGCTACTAAAATTGTGCTGATGAAACGAATCCAAAATGCGGCATTTAGCAGATACAAATCTTTATGTACCTACGTACAACGATTGAGTGGGCTTCCTGACGATATCGTTACACGGACGTTCAAGGCTCTTCCGACGTTCCGTGAGAGCACGTGTATGGCAAGCCCCCCAAAAATTAAACAAACAAATATCTAGATACTTCGCAAAGCGTTGTTGGTCTATTTTTTTTAAATAGTCACAGAAATTCATTATCCTAATTGGCCGACACGAGTTGTTTTTTCTATTTTTTAAAAAACGTCACAGAAATTCATCATTGTAATTGGTCGACACCGCAATGCGTTGTAAAATTTTGGCAACGCGTTGTAATTTTTTTTGTATTGCCTGCTCATCAAATCTAGGTTGCGAGGTTCGTTCTTTTGGAAAGAAAGACTTGCCATCGACCAAGTAACATATATCGGTATTGAACCTGGTAAGCATCTCCCACCTGGAGCTGACTCCTCGATGGGCTGAATGGCGATGCCTCAACAGATTGAGAACCAGAATTGGCCGATCTAAGGTTTCCTTGCAGAAGTGGGGCTATCTGGAAGCAGATCAGGACACTACCTGTGGTTGTGGAACAGCACCACAGACAGTATAACATCTCTTGGTCTGCCCACTGCTGGAGCAACAGTGCACAAACAAGGACCTTGCGGAATTCAGTGAAGCAGCCAGACGCTGGCTGGATCATCTCTGGCTGGATCATATTTGAGAACCACAGTGTTTGGACACGATAAGAAGCAGAAGACAATTACAATAATACTTGCATCTTGCCATCCTCCACCCTTTTTTCAAGAAATTTGCCCGACATAGGTTTTTAATCTTTGGCCTATTTACAAAATGCGACAGCGTCCGACCTTGGTTTCAATATGCTTTTGTCAAACCTTTTCATATGGATTTCTTATCTCGCTTTTAGATCCTTAAGGTGGTCAACATCTCAATTTTCAAGTATTTACAACTGACTGCACACTTTTTTATGTCAAGGCTAATCTAGGCATTAACAGCAGTTATCTAATTAGTAACGCTGACGTATTGGCGCCAAGATAGCGATTAACCTCCCTTTTGAAACTGCAAGTCCTGGCTTGATGCTACATGAGCAGGAATGGCATTCCATAAGCCTACAAAGAAGGGGAGAAATGATCTTCTGTGGGAGGCCAAGTTGGACCTTGGGACATTCAAAGCAAGGTCATGAGAGCTGACTGAGCGCCTAAGGCGAGGATCAACTGAAAGCAGCTCAGGTAGCAGCTGGCTGAGGAGATCTGGTGCTTGTCCATAAAACATGCGGTGGAAAAGAGTGACAATTCTAACTGCCCTGCGATGACCAAGTGGTTGGATGTGATGAGTGGCGAGCTCACTCTCGAAGATACCAATGATGGAAATGGCACGTCTCTGGATTGCATCTAGTTTGGATAGTGAAGTGGGTGTTGCTCCACACCATGCTGAGCTTACATATTCCATGTTAGATCGAACCATGGATTTATATATAACAGCCCTATCAGTTGTCTCAAGATAGGGTGCAGCTCGACGGAGCAATCCTAGTCGCTGACTGGCAGTTTAGCCATTTTGATAATCACAGGAGACCATGACAGGTCATTACTGATGGAGATGCCAAGTAGATCGACCCTGTCGACCTCTTTTAGAGTTGTACCAAAGACAAAGAAGTGGAGACTTGGATGGCCTGTTGCAGCATTTTTCTTGTTTGATATTGTTAAAGTTTTACACCGAAAAGTATATTGCATGAAGTTGCCCAAGACTCGATTTCCTGCAGGTCTTTTTTTGAGAGAGGCAGCAGCTGGGATTCTGTCCTCTTTTGACTTTATGAAGGTCATAGGGTGTGACATCGTCTGCGTAGAGGAGGGATGGATTCAGGATTCTTCTTGTGATGTCGTCAATGAATATAATAAAAAGAAGAGGACCGAGGATTCAGCCTTGTGGTACACCTGCATTCATCGACTTCTTGCTGGATACCATCCTGTTTAGGATGAATCTGAGGGAGCGGTCACTCAGGTAGTCCTTCAGCCACTTCAGTAATTTATCTGAGAATCCTAAGGCAGAAAGCTTGGCCAGTAGACCAGGATGCCACACTCTGTCAAATGCTTTGCTCATATCAAGACATACAATTCTAGCTTTCTGTCATTGATGGAATTAGTGATGCATTGGGAAACATAGGTCAAGGCATCAGATGTAGAATGGCCAGACCTAAAGCCATTCTGTCTGTTTGATATCAATGAATGCGCATCAAGATGGCGCCACATTGTTTCATAGAATAGTTGCTCCATTACCTTGGATATTATAGATAGCAAGGACGTCGATAGTTACTAGGCGAATGCTTATTAATTGCCCTTCTTATGACATCGGATGACTTCAGCTACTTTCCACATCACTGGCGTGTGGCCCTTATCAAAGCAAAGTTGGAATAGACGTGCCAGTTCTGTGGCAGCATTTCTCAAAACGATGGCTGGGATGCCATCTGGTCCGGAGGCTTTGTTGACATCTAGTTTCAACAGTTGTTTCTTTACCTTCCTTGGCCAGAACACCATCTTGCCACAGCTTGAGGTAGTTCTTCGAGGAATGCTGGAGTCTTTGTCATTTTCAGCAGCAGGAATGGTAGACTGTTCACTGAAGAAAGTCATAAAACATTCAGCTTTTGCCTCGGCAGAGAGGTATGTAGAGTTGCCTGATTTAAGGACTGGTATTTCAGACTCTCCTTTTCCCATTAGGTTACGAGCCGTCCACCACCAAGACTTAAATCCAGTCTGGAGCTCGTCTGTCATTTTATCTCTGACTCTGATCTTGTGAGTGGAAGCAGCTTTCCTAGAACAGATGTTTACTCGTTTCTAGCCTTGTTGTAATTTAGAGAGATTTCCACCTTCTCCAGGCACTATCTTTCTTGTTCAGAGTTTTGTCGCAGCCTTCGTCCCACCATTCTGGATAAGAGTCAAATGCCTTGATCACCTTTTGTGGAATGAATTCTTGCATGGCATCACTGATGGTATTGGTGACATTCTCACATGATTTATCGGGGCATGCAGTCTCATCCATGGAGTTGCTGCAAGATAGTTCTTCAGTCCATTCCATTCAGCTTTTTTTGTATAGCCAAACTTTCCTTGGTGGGGTCGCATCATATAATGGTGAGGCTTGCAGTGTTGTTTTCGCAAGGTAGTGGTCTGATGTTCCAAAGCTGTGATCAATGGAGATTGGAGAAAAAAGATTTAGAGCGTCGGTAATGATGAGATCCAGGCGGTTGCCAAGTTGATGAGTGGCTTCAGAAACAATTTGGGTCAGATCATGAGTGCAGCCCTACCTTCTGCATCACTTGCAGAAAAAAAGTGCGATAGAAGTTCTAAACTTGTCCTCATGTGGAACCCTGTAAGGTTCTACATGGAACCAAAACGAGTTCTTTAACTTCTGTATAGCCTTTTATGGTTCTGTTAGGAACATTTTTGTGTTCTCAGATTTTTAAGGTTTTCTTGAAGGTTCCATACATACAGCAGACCAAAAAGTTCTAAGTTGCATTTTTTCCTGAGTGTATTAAAATTTAAATGCTTGTTTGAGATTTTAAGTGTATGGTTTTCAGTATTGTAGAAAAAGGAGAATTCTAAAGATTTTATATAAACGCGACACTCTGGGACCGAATTCAGAACATTTTCCATGATTAATAGAAAGAGCATATACCTTGAAATACTTTTCTCTAAGGGATCTCATTTGCCCGTAAGATATTAAAAATTTTGTATAACACGTTGTATGCAAAAAAACGGCTATTTTTCAATGGAAGAGCATTAATTACATTTAACAATTCTAACAATTTTGTATGTATAAACGCGACTCTCTGAGGCTGAATTTAGGAAATTTTCAATTTTTATTACAGTGTATATCAAAAACAAATTGTGCATGAAGGAATAAAAAAAAGACCCGACCTGTGACAAAGTTGATGTTGTCATATGTTCTATTATCTATGCTGAAAAATGAAGGAATTTGGTGAAGAAATGAGACAAATGTGATAGATTTTGTAAGCTGATCCAATTTACCCCGTTTATGCAGTTAAGCTGCATCAGTTTCATCATTTTGTCTGAATAATGGTGACAAAATGATTATGACCTTTGCTTCGCAAGACTAAATTGCAAATGAATTCAGTCACTCAACGATAATCAGTGCATGATTTCAATTTAATAGATCAGATTATAATGTAAACATGGTAAACTTTCAAAACGTAAGGTAATTATCACCTGATCCAGATAGATAGTGCAAACAAGATCTCTTTTCAATACATTTATTTTCTAAATTTAGCTATTTTAACTTCAAGTAGTTTATGTCCATTGCAATAGCTTATAAGTATAAAAAAGTGAATATGAACATTTCCCCATCAAACTACATTGGAAAAAGCTTGATTGCTATGATACAAATGCAGAGCTTCCGCGGTTTTGCGCGGGAGGCGGGGGGGGGGGGGTGGGGGGGGAGGGGGGAGGGACACCTCTCCCGAATCCCATCCGACATATCGCCGTTGCTACTCAGTCACTTCTATCTCATCTCATCTTGACCTCTCTTGGCACCCCTCCAGTAGGGGGCTGGATCCGCCCCCTGGAGAGGTTGGGTGGAGAAGGGGCACCCCTCCCGCGCGAAGCGTGGTGGAACCCCGCAATATTCCCGCAGTTTAACACATTTTATCACACAAATGTTGATGAAAAACGATTTTAAATTCTAATATGGTCATCCTAACTAATAATGCACAGAGGGATGGAGGGACAGCAATGCTTGCCTCGCCATTTTTCCGCCAAAACGCGTAAAAAGTGGGGGGCTGCGACCCATAAAATGTTTGATTGAGTATCCAAAGGTGGTATATCGGTGTCGTATATAGCAAATTGTTTGCCAAAGCATTTTGAACAAACTTCAGACTTTAAATAATTGTTTGAAACGCCAATAAGTATGTTGAATGAAAAAAGCTGGGAAGGGAGCGGTTGTGGCGTATTTGGAAAGAGGCTATAAATAAAGCAAACAGTGGCGGAAATTTCCTGAAACAAGTGGATGGCCCTTTACGGCAATAATGAAAACCATTTTGAATGTTGGAGTTCAGTTTAGTTATATACTAATTCTCTCAGTAATTTAGTACGATGGCCGAATAGGTGAATTTGCTGCAAGGTCCAAAATAAACAAAGCAATTCAAAACTCATATATATTGTCAAAAATCAGAAGAAGAAACAAAGGTAAATGGACTGTGTGTTCTTTATCAGTGCTAGTAGCGCGTTTCTGAATAAAGTTACAAAGTATGCATGCACTGAAATGTTGATGAGCACTTGCCAAGTTTCTTCTGACTCAATTTTTTGAAATTATATTATTAGGCCTGACACACTGGCCTATATGCATGTTTACGCGTGCGGCCCACTTCCCAACAATCCAATATACAATAGTGAATCAAGACAAATTAAAATTTGACGAAACAATTATAGCTAATCACAAGATTTGTGATATCTCAAGCCAACGTAGACTCGGCCGAAATAAGGTAAGAACCCCTTTGCGCGCGTTTAGCGCGGAAAAATTTACCAAGTTTCACTGGGACAGTCTCATATTTTTCTTCAACAACGAGGCCCGGGTCTATTCTGACGCTCCCTTGATGAGCCACCTTATGGGGGGGGGGCAACACAAGAGCTTATTAAACTAAACCTATAGTGAAAGAGATGTTCAGATTGTCTCAAATTCCTGAGGTTTAAGCATTTAACACTTTATTCAGAAGAAAAACGGGTTCGATTAAAGGTGTACCTTTTGCCATCTTTTCCCCCTTTTTCCTTTCTTAGTATTTTCCCAGGCGATTTTCTTTACTTTTACCGGGGGGCGAAGGCCCCCACGCGCCCCCCCTGTACGCGCTTGTGAAACAACAAATGTTTTATCGTGACACCTTGCTAACTCCACCTGTCTCAAAAAGTGGTACGATCAGAAAAAAGACGCGGAGAGAAGCAATATTGAAATTTCAAAATACGTTCATTCTAACTTGACATAATATTAAAGAAAACAAAGACAAGGCTTTCCAATGGGTTGTTTCATCTCATTTGCTGTTTGTCATCCAGAGATTATAATCACTTAGTGCGATATACCAAATCGATTTGTGCCATTTAATTGCTCTGGGCAGATTTGTTTCGTCCAGCTATGCCATGCTGTCTTGGAGCTCAAAAAAGATTCAAACTTGACAAAAGAAACAAAACACGATTTTCAATTAGTAAACCAAGAAGTCTAGGTTTTATGTCGAGGGGACCCAAGTTTTAATAGTCAAATTCATCAGTTCACTTATTATAAAAACCAATCGTTTCATAATAGAACAAAACAATACAAAGATTTATTTCCACGCCAATCGGAAATGGAGCTTTGGCTTATTACAAGATGGTTGTCTGTTAAAATCATGACAGAAGGAATGCAATTGCAACCAAAATAAACACTCCAAATCCAAAGAAATGGTTTAAAATATTGCACTATCTTTGTGCATTTTCTAATTGTTGAAGTCAATAAAAATTCGAATTTGGAAGCAAAGTTTCAAAGTGGTGGTAGGAATTTGCGTTTCATGATACTTCAAGATCATAGAAACTCGATCTCCTCCAGGTTGCTGCACGCCGGCTGTACGTTCATGGTTCGCTTCTGACAAACAACAGTATGTCGAATGTTATTCACTGAACTTATACTGATCATAACTTCCACCATTACGTAACCGTTTTCGTATATTTTAGAGTTTATTTATGAAGTCAATCCCTTTTTAAAGAATTTCATATCTGTTCAAGTGTGAATAACTTATGTTTAACTAATTCGTTCACCGTTTTCACGCAACCAGAAAGTGGCACAGACCCGATTTTTGTGTTCCGCAGTAAACTGGAGTTATCTCTCGATTGAAATACGCAATTGAGATGAAACAAAAAATGCTGGAAAGCCTGGTCTTTTCTCTTGAATATGATATACAAAACAACTTACTTACGTTGAGATATAATATTGAAAAAAAATCGGTTTTTGATTGTACCATTTTTTTTTAGACAGGCTGTAGTTACTGTACAAACTCTGTGGTAAAATGACGGGTATTTTTCAACACCTGCAAAAAATACAGGATTGGTTAAAATAGCAAATTTTGTGTTAAATATATGTAATATAGGTATTCTTGAGTAGATATCAACATAAAATTAGTTTTCAAAGTGTATGATGTGAGAACAAGGCTCGTTGGTGTTTTCCGTCATATTTGCTAACTTTTGCATGTTTTGAAAACAATGTTTTGCACCTAATTTACAACCCAAATAAGAAAATTATTGTTATTGCTTACTTGGTGTTGTTCTTATGATCCGTTACATGTGGTATGAATTTCGCGCAAAAAGGTCCTTCTGGGAAAGTGGATTCCGTGAATGGGGTGGGAGGGGGTAGCCACAATTTGTCTGCACCCACCTGCATCCACTTTTTATACCATATAATTACTCTAAATAATTATATATTACAAATAGTGTAATTTCCAATAACGGTCATTTAGATTTGAATATTCGTGACCAGGCCTGGCCTTAAGTCAAGTCTGTGTGTGACCGTTCGATATAGCGCCCTCCCTACCGTTAGTCTTTGAATAAGACTAGCACCGGGTTACGCCGGAAGTTATGCCGTCCATTGCTGTTTATTTGGCATGTCCTACCCCCCCACACCCCCCGAACTGGCATTATCACAGTGTTGAGAAAACATCCTCAGTACAATAACACCCCAATGCGTTATGAAATTATATTAATCGCTGTTTTCATCATTCATTTAACATGGCAAGCGGACCTTCCACTTACAAAGCGACCTTCAACATCATAAAGCGGACCTTGCCCATTTGGGGGGGGGGGGGGTGGTGCGTCGCACCACCCGCACCCCCCCCCCCCCCTGGCTTACGGCCCCTTCCTTCAAGGCTGCTGAATTCTACTGGAAGCAGATCAAGTGGGTGCGCAAATTGTGGCTACCGGTGGGGGGAGGTACTGATGGAGTGAAAACCGCTTGGTCACTTAAAGGGTTAATCCGTACATTTTAGTAATAAAAAACTTTTGCAAAACCTAACAATTTGCCGGCCATCTTACGTTAAACACGTTGGTAGTTGAATTCTGGTTTCGCACACCCAGACAGACGCTATTTGGGGAAGAGCAAAACGCATCTATTAGTGTTTAAAAAAAAAACCCGGACGCTAAATTCCCAGTCCCGTTTTCTGCAATAACTATAGGGACAATTCATCCTGCACACTGTTCAGGCTGTTAATTGAGAAAAATAAAGGACATTCAGGGTTTGTTACTTTACGGCATCTACCCCCAGGCATCGAACTGATAGGATCACACCTTT
The DNA here is from genome assembly GCA_023653785.1 of Ophioderma brevispina. Classification (NCBI taxonomy): domain Eukaryota; kingdom Metazoa; phylum Echinodermata; class Ophiuroidea; order Amphilepidida; family Ophiodermatidae; genus Ophioderma; species Ophioderma brevispina. Next base: position 28,825 of record JAMKCH010005846.1, read on the forward strand.
ATATAAATCTGATCATAAATTTAATAAGAAGACCCAGCTTCTAAGATATTACACACACACACACACACACACACACACACACACACACATATATATATATATATAATATATATATATATATATATATAATAATCTACGTAAGAGGGTGAGTTGAACACGATCTGATGTGATTTTTGTTATGGAAATAATGTATAGGCGAAAGAAATGATGTAACAAAGCGTGCGTTTGCACGCTATCGTAAATGAACTTGGCTGTGAATGGGACTAGCGTGATGTATATAATTAATTTTAGTTGTCCGTATCAGCAGCGAAAAACAATGATGAATCGTTGAGTGAGGCGGCAACTACTTTGACGTCGAAAGGCGGTGGACCGCAGTAATGTAGAAACTGAACAAAAAACCCATCAAGATTGTATGGCGCATTGGTAGCGTCGCTCTAGTACTGACGAAGGTTTGGGTTCGAGTCCCATTCACAGCAAGTTCCTTTTACGATAGCATCAACGCCCGCTTTGTAGCAATTTCTTTGCCTATACATTATTCCATAACACAACACATCAGCGTAGTGTCATCAGCATTTCTTACGTATAAGATAATTAAGTGGGTTGTCCATACACAACTTTCGAAAGAGAATGGAGATCGTCGAGTGAGGGCGGCAACTAAGTGACGTCGAAAGGCGGTTGGCAAACGCGAGTGATGGTAAAACTCGAACAAAACCCATCACGTTGTGATGGCGCAATTGGGGTTAGTGCGCTCAAGTACTGACAGAGAGGTTGTGGTTTCGAGTCCCATTCACAGCAAGTTCCTTTTACGATAGCATGCACGCCCGCTTTTAATCAATTTCTTTCTTTCGCCTATACATTAGTTCCATAGACAAAATCACATCATATTCGTGTCCACTCACCATTTCTTACGTATATCTAATTAATTTGAGTGTCCGTATCACATTTTCGAAAAAACGAATGATATGATCGTCTGAGTTGGGCGGCAATCTACTGACGTCGAAAGGCGGTGGAACACAAGTGATGTAGAAACTCGAACAAATAAAAAAACAAAACCCTCAGTTGTGCTGGCGCAATTGTTAGCGCGCTCTAGTACTGACGAGAGTTTTGGGTTTTCGAGTCCCATTCACTAGCAAGTTCCTTTTACGATAGGATGCTACGCCCGCTTTGTTATCATCAATTTCTTTCGCCGAACATTATTTCCATGCAAAATCACATCAGATTCGTGTCAACTCACCATTTTCTTACGTAAGATAAATTAATTTGAGTTGGTCGTATCACATTCCGAAAAACGAATGATGATCGTCTGAGTGAGGGGCGGGCAACTACGTGACGTCGAAAGGCGTGGAACGCTAGTGATGTAAAAACTCGAACAAAAAACCCATCAAGTTGTGATGGCGGCCATGGTTCAGCTCGCTCTCAGTACGACAGAGGGTGTGGGGTTCGAGTCCCATTCACAGCAAGTTCCTTTTTACGATAGCATGCCACGCCCGCTTGTTTATCATTTCTTTTCTTTCGCCTAACATATTTCCATAACAAAAATCACATCAGATTCGTGTCAACTCACCCTTTCTTACGTATATATAAATAATTGAGTTGTCCGTATCACATTCGGAAAAAAAAACGAATGATGATCGGCTGAGTGGAGGGCGGCAACTACGTGACGTCGAAAGGCGGTGGAACGCTAGTGATGTAGAAACTCAAACAAAAAACCCATCAATTGTGATGGCCAATTGTTTAGCGCGCTCTATACTGACATGAGAGGTTCTGTGGGTTCGGTCCTTCACAGCAGTTCCTTTTATGACGATAGCATTCAACGCCCGCTTTGATATCAAATTTCTTTCGCCTATATATATATATATCTATATTATGTATATATAATATATATATATCTATATATATATATATATATATATATAGTATATAGACCTACTAGATACACTCAAATGAACGGACGCCAAGAAGGTTTTCAAACTTTTTTAATCATATTAAAGGCCATATGCGCAAATCATTTAACCATTTTCCTTTTTAATAGTAACCGGTGTCCAAAAACATGTGAAAGGGGTTCTAATTACACTTATAACACCTTGACTTTTAATATCACTAAGTTTTTGCAATGTTTCACATTTTTGCTCCCACTTTTTTTTCATTTAACGAACGCTGTCAATTTTCAAAAAAAAAACTTTACTTTGAACGCATCCTTATGTGTTCAGTTTTTAATACTGAGTGTTCTAGAACACACGTTGCTAGATAGCACTTTTTTAAACACGTTTTTTCACTTAACAACTGTCAAAGTTTTCAAAACTGTTATCAGTTAGAACAATGAAATATATCTCAAACATGTTCATTTGTTTAACACTAGTGAACAAATGTGAACACTTGAAAAACCTGAATAATGATTAAAGTCAAGTGTAATAAATGTAATTAACAACTTTTCACATGTTTTTGGACACAGGTTACTGATAAAAAAGGAAATATGGTTAAATATTTCCAAGAAATGCCTTTAAGATAAACTTAAAATAGCTGAACACCTTCTGGTGTTAAAAACTAGAACGCGTCCGTTTCATTTAGAGTGTATATATACTACTAAAGTCAAGAAATATCTGAGCTGATAGAGTGAGATCTCAATAAACTATTAGAACAAGGGACCCAGATGGACCAGGTGTGGACCTACCCCCTCCAAGTCTTACTTCCAACGTTGGCCATGATATAGTGTAACTTCAACTTAATTAAAAATATATGGCAAACTCCTGAATATTATATTATATTATTTTTCTGTATTATATTAATTAAATCATGTGAAAATTAATCATAAATTAAGAGTGAGGAGAACTGGAAAATGTTAATATGAAACTTGCCATGTGTTGTGCAATAAGCATGACTTGTCTGATTGACCTAGTTCTAAATGGACTAGATTGTGACAACTTCCTGAGTAAGAACATGTCAAAAGATGTTCGCAGTCAGAGGACAATAGGAGCACAGTGTCTTAGCTTCTCCATTCTAAGAACTCTACAGAGGTTCTTTGTTTACCTATAGAAAGCAAGATTGCACACCTGTTGTGGAACAGTTGACTTTGTGTAATTGCTATGGCAAAACATATCAGGTGCAGGATGTGGAAGATTGTGGATTTCCTCCGAACATGTTTCAGCGAACGAAAAGGATTGTGAAATTTTGACTTGTCTTCGCATGTTTTGTTGCATCATGGGAAATTTGCTAAGGACAAATTCTGTTGCAAGTCATTCTTCTTTGCCAGTTGACAAGAGATTTCATCAAGTGTAGACTTCTCAAACAGAAGGTGGAGAACTTTGCATAACATTTGATTTTATAAAATGTTATTATATTTTATATAATTGTGGAAAGTCGTCAGAATCGTCAGAGCTGCACAAAATTTGGTGCCTTTGGAAAAACAAAGGTTAACATTAGAATACCATCAGAATTGTAACTCTTACCAGTGCTGCCTCTACAATGAGTTCACCTTTAGCGCACTGAGTACATGTGGACTATTGTTACGCCAAGCTGCATTCATACTTCCAGTAGTTCTCCAAATCTACGAGTTTACAAAATAATCGGCCGGTCTAGACCAAAAGGACTTTTGCGATTTCGCGAAACTACTGAACAGTGCCAGCAAGAATTGTGTCGCCAAGATTTATATGTGGACCTGATTCTACAGAGACGAGTGCGCACCTAATAAGAAGTTTGAAGTACGTCTGCCCATTGGCAAACTTGGTCCCATTTCTTCCATTCCTAATTCCTTTGTATAGAACGTTCGTGATATTTCGTTAAAGGAACCATCATCATTAGACCAAATTGTTGATTTAAATAAATCCAACCGCATTTGTTCAGACTTGTTTAAGGTTATATTGACAGTTGAGTTTGGAATTAGTATTCCTATTTCTTGTGTAAAGGGTGTCTTTTTCTGACTTGAATACTTTTCAAGTTGACATTGCTTAGTTTCGTTTGTTTTCTTGCTTGATTTCTTGTTGTTGAAGATGTATTCAATACGGAATAAAGGCCAATCTCGTTGCAACATTATTCACGCGGCGCAATTGTCTTCCCAATGAAAATGTGTTCCGACGGATCTGAAGTCGACTGATATAGACGGTATGTTGGTTAATATGAGTTCTGTGATAGAGTTCAACTCACGTATGTATCTGGGTATTTTTTGTACCAGTCTATCCGTGAGATATCATGCAGAAAGAAGAGTTCTAAAGACCACAGGAAGGTGCCGCTGCTCTAGTTGCCTCACATGAAAAGGGGTTGTTTTGAACCCTGTGTGAAAGCAGATATAGTCCGGCAGGAGCCACAGTCCGGGGCTCCATAGACGATAACGGAATAAAGCGTGAAACTTATGTTGCGTGAAGAGTCAACTGAATCGATTGCCCTATTGTTCACCATTGTTCCCGGACTATGAGTACGCCGGACCATAATTACTTCTACACCGGTGTGAAAGTATTCATAGTCAGGCAGGTATCATAGTCCGGGCTCCATAGACGACAACGCAATAAAGCATGAAATTATTGCTGCCTGAAGAGTCAACTGAATCGATTGCCCTATTGTTCACCATTGTTCCCGGACTGTGAGACCGGCGGACCATATCTCCTGCCACACCGGCATTATTGCATCAGCACCTCAAGCATGAAAACTATAAATTATATTTGGGCTCTATGGAGGCTGATGGTGGAAAAAAGACATTTTCTTTTGCATTGCAGAAGAAATGCGACCAAGTTTGCCAAAGGGGCAGACGCACTTGAGTACACTTGCTCTCATTAGATATCGTCGGGGTATACATAGTGACGGATGTTGAATTTTTATCATTTTTACGAAATTAAGGGAAATTGTACTAAATACCAAATCTTCAAACATGCCAAGTGCCGAACCTTGCGAGTACTTCATTAATTAACCCTC
>JAMKCH010005847.1:0-32441 GCA_023653785.1 Ophioderma brevispina
GATTTGTAAATGTAGTCACGGTTAGACATTGTTATTAAGAATAAGAATAAACCATAAACGGCCGATCTTTTCAACATCAATGCAGACGCACGCGACGCTCTCTACATGACAATGCCCGCGAGAGTGCGCGCGCGCACACACACACAACACACACGCGAGCACACACTTATTAGTTGAAACTAATTAGTCGAAGTATAGTTTAATACCATTTTGAGCTCAGATATGGAAGACTTCCACATTTTTAAAATATGCATGTTGTGATCCTGTCTATGGAGATGAGGAGCCGTCTTGTTTGTCTATATTGATGATATTTTAGTCCACTTACTGTTTGTCTTCATTAGGGTTTTGAATTTTTTCTTTCGACAACATCATTTCCCACCCAAACCGAGAAATAATACAAATTTACTATTAGTGTACTTTAATGTTGAACTCAGAACACGCGAATGATATATTTTAAGGCATTAATAGGTCCAAAAAAAGTTGTTTAAGAGTACTGTTTGAGCATTTAAAGTGCAGGTCGCTCAATTTTAAATATCTTATACTGCCAAATATACAGTCGTTTAAAAGAATATTCACATTTACACCGTCTGAAAATTCACATGTAAATCCAATGGAGCATTCTAAAGTGACAGACCTTCAAGTAACAAACCGGTGTAAGAAACTGAGGGTCGCCCCTTTTGAGAGTGTCCTAGCTCCATAGCAACATGTACGGAATAAACCATAAACTTGTAGACGAGGCCATTGGGACAGTGCTGAAACAAATGATGCATACAGCAATCAATAGAGAATACAATAGACTGGTGGGTGATAGACACTCAGTTCAAATGGACATTGTAATTTATGACACCGGCAACTTTTTCACGCACAAAAAATTTGGACAAACAAAAAAGTGTTGGCACCGGTAAATCGTCCCCGTTCCCCGGACACACACGTTTGGAAACTGAAATTGTAATACAGTGCGCCTAATAATACTCAACATTGATCGGTGGGGAAGGGGGAGGTTAGGGATTAGAAAGGCTTCAACTGATACCACAAACATTCAATTTGTACCTTCAAAAATAGCCCGAATTCTGTCAATGTAAAAGACCGATGTTTCACAAGGTTTGTGTGCCAATACTTTTGACGAGCTTGTAGTTCAAGATTCCAATGTAGGGAAAAAACTTCCCATAAAAATGTAACTATTCCCCATGATGGGTGAAATAGTAGGTTTTTATGGCGGAAATTTTCCCTCCTGTGAATTTTGGGGAGGAACTAGTCTCAAATTTTTATGTACGTGATTAAAGATCCACCAATCAAATGACAGAAATATTTTGTGTTATATAAATCATACATGTAACGAAATTTTACCAGCATTAACATCATAATGAAAAGTAATGCCATTGGAGCAGACGATCTTATTGTTTACTGCAATATGCTATTATTACAATAGATGACATAAGTAGGCCATCTGAAGTAGACAAAGTAAATTGTACTTTAAAATAAGATACCGTATTACATTCCATAACTACCGAAATATAGTGATAAACTACTACAGTATACAATATACATTGTATATTAAACAGATGCTGCTATCAACATTAGGATACCTGAACAATATTTATGTGAACGTGAATAAATATTCTTTGACAACAAAAAAAAAGGCAATCGCTATTGATCATACGGGATTGGTAATAATGTCAACTACCGTAAATAATATTTTAGGCAAAAAAAAAAAATCTGTGTTTATGTCTTTTCGCCCGAAAAGCAATGTACTAGAAGAAGGTCAATTTTCATTCTCATGTCAAAGAAAGAACAATAAAAAGTTCATTTTAATCCGACATACCATTTGAATGTGAGGCTGTAACATTGTGTGCATTACAATTTCCCATTGATTATTTTCCGGGTACCGTATAATCAAGCCATTTTAACCTCTAGCCTCAGAACTGTGAAGAATCATTCACAATATTATGCAGGTGAGATGAGCAAAAATACGGCCTTTCTAATGATATCAACAAATCTCAGGTTTGATGGGGTGAGAGGTGGGGGTCTAAAACCAAAAAGTTTGTCCCTAAAACGGACATTAAAGGGGGAGGCCCGATTTAAGGCTATGGAAGTTTTCCATCTTGAGAGATTGCCTTCGCCGCCAAAACCCCATCTGTAGTTTCACGCCGATATTTCAATCCGTTTTGGATGCAGAGCTAAATACGTGATTTTGTACGCCCCAGAGAGTACTGTGTAAAATTGATATTTTGTCGACCAAAATAGGGTACATTTTTGCTCATAACTTCTAAAACCAAACATCTTTAGCTCTAAGATTTCACAAGGGTAAATAAGCGATATAGTAGCTTTCTTCTGATACAAAACGTTGGGACTTCTGGTGCCGAGCTATTAGCGATCGTGCCATGGACCTTTAAAAGCTGTTAAACGCATCAAAGTCTACTATATTTAACTATTTCATGATAGGTCATAAATATCAGGGTCCAGCCATTTTGGACAAAAGTCGCCCATCTTTAAAAACTGTGTTCTCAGCTGTCACTAGAGGTACTTTACGACAACAATGCCAATACAAGTAATGCCAAAAACCCAACTTCGTCACAAAATTGGGTAGACGTTTCATACAGAAGTCCCATAGATGCAATGAGGTATTGCCCATTTATCCGTCAAGCGCTAATGCGCAACGTCATACAGCGCATGAGGGATGGATCAATTGTAATAATCATTTGCATCTATGGACTTCTATATGAAACGTCATACAAACTTGAGGGTTTGTTTACATCCTGAAAAAATGTCTGATGGTGGCTATAAATTTTCATTTCAGCTCACCGGGACGTTTTACAGCACACGACCACTCAGAAGCAGTAGTCGCTGTCAACCCAAAGTCCAATATTGTGCGCGCTATAACAAGATTTTAAAGTCAACTCAGCACTCACAACAAGGAAATAAAACGTCGTTTAATTCTTGTAGCCTTCTTGTGGTAATGTGGTAACTGATCTCGCAATTCTTTACCCGCATGTCACATATTGCAAGCACCTCTTCTCTTCTCCTTGTGGTGTAAATTGACTGAGCTAAATTCCAAAAGTTGGTATTGTGAATTTTAATACAATGTATTTATCTGCAGCTTGGAAAAATCATATCGGATTTCCCCATTGGTCTAGATATTCTTCTTTTAACTCAAGGGCATCAAATGTAGCGTGGCATTTCTCATATAAAATTATCTGCAAAGAGAGGATGTAAAGTATGTCAGTTTATAAGAACACAATTAATAGCCTTATAATTCTTCCATGAGTGTACTTTAACACTTGAGTGTATAAAGTCTGCACACTCCCCGTTAGTGCATAAAGGGGGTGGGTGGGCCTATGGACCCCCTCTGAAAACCACTTTGCCGGTGGAATTTTTACCAAAAGCCTCTGGTCAATGATGAGGTACATCAACACGAACCACATAACAGGGAAAAAATGCAACGCGCACCAAGTTCTCCCGCAAAAATGAAAGAAAAAAAAAAACACTTTCCCAAAGGACTTTCAATAATTTGGCTCATATACATTTACATTGCCGAAATTACTTGGATATTAGACAATTGCAAAAATTTTGGGCAAAAATAATTACCGTTTCAACAATGGCGCCACGAAAACAAATGTTCGTTGGGTCCACGTGCCATCCCCCCTTATACACTTAAGTGGTGACCATACCATTGACGACTTCTGCAGTAACAAAAAGATACGTAAGAGTTCGGATAAAATTTTAAAAAAAAGGATAGGAGTAAAGTTAAATGAAACGCACAAACATAGAGCACTCAAAGGGAATGTATTTAGATAATTGTGACTTCTTCGAATTATTCCTTTACATTGTTATAGCTTCTTTGTGAAGACTGTTCTTAGGAAATTTAATAGATATTTTGAGATATGAACTTTCTATAGAGACACCCTCAACTGGAAAACTGAAATCTTGCAAACAAGGGAATACTGCATTCTATAGTTTGCCAGACCAAAAACACGGAGAAAATAATCCGGTTGCGATTGTCTATCTATGGCCAATTTATTGCAATTGATTTTTCACTGCATTGTTTTTTTTTTTGTTTTTTTTATTGTTTTTTCCTCAATCAATAACAATACAATCATGACAATGAGAATCTCGTCACAAGAGGTTTTTTATCAGAAAAAAAAAGACAGATCACACAAGACAGACAAAAACGAACCACAAACACGGACAAAACAAAAACAGACATCAAGCACACACAAAACAAAAACAAAAAACAAAAACAAAGACAAAACAAGAAACAAAAAAACAAAAACAAAAAACACCAAGACACATGTCATGACATAACTAAAACAAATTTCACTGCATTGTTAATGTCAACTATTTCACTGCATTGTTAATGTCAACTATATACCTTAGCTTGGATGCGTATACGCAGTAACGATATCGGGCCAATATTTTGTTTCCTATTGTAAAACAAATTATCAAAAAGGCTGTAATTGTGTTAGCGGTGTATAACTACGATCAACCAAAAACTTTGATTTGATATTTTGTACATACACAACACGACAACTGAACAGAGCCACGTCAGTATTTTTTTCCCAAATTCAAAATGCCCATTGTATCCTCAATTGTTCTCTTCACGAAATATTCAAAGTCACAACTATAATATTGAACTATTTCACGATGATAGCGGGACCCCGAATTTTTGCACAAAATTCGGAAGTGTTTAAAAAGGGTATTGTTCTCAGCTTTAACACTGCACTGTAAAAATAAATAAGTCAATCTTCTGCAAATTAGTCCTGTAAAGCATCATTTTGACTAACTTTAGTCAAAACGATGTCCTAAAGGCCTAATTTGTGAAATATTTACTAATTTATTTTTACAGTGTGGTAGGTCACTTTACTACATCAATTTCCAATACAATAATGGAAGAACTCAACTTCGACAAAAGTTGAGGGTGCTGTTTGTTTACATCCTGAAGAAAATGACTGATAGTGGCTATAAACATATTTAAATAAAGCTCACCTGGGACGCTTTTCAGCACATATCCAATCAGTAGCCGGGTTTTCTAAAGTCATGCTCAAGAGGACTAAAAACGTGTGTGTTGTATTCTTGTGGTAATGAGGTAACTGTCTTACAGTTTTACGCATGTCACATCATTGTAGCACTTTTTCTCTGCAGAATTGATTCTTGTTGGTGTAAGTAAATTCACTGAGCACAATCCCTCAAAGCATTTTGGCTGTACCTAGCTCCAGTGAATCAAATTGGTGATGTATTTCTCCATACAATTACCTGCAAAGAGAGGAATGAGTGACTGAGTGAGTATTAAAATTTAACGACAACTCAACATAATTGTGTCATATCGTGTCATTATGACCAAGTACAAACATTTTACAAGACAAACTTCAAAACCATAAAAACTACACTAAATTCTAACGTAACATTAATAAAAAGATAGTTAAAATATCTATAACAGATCAGCCTCCCTTCAGGAAATTTATCACCTGAAGAGGCCTTATATCTTGAAATGATGCGTTCAAATCTGGGACGTTATAATTTCTACGTAGCGCATAATCAACGCATTCAAGTAGTAAGAAAGAGCACAATCACAAGGAATACACCAAGGGACTGGCTCACCTATAAACAATTAGCCATGGGTCATGTAAGTATGACCAATTTTGCATCGCGCTAAAACAAGTTCGTCCCTTCGTCCAATTAAACCTGAATCGCCCGTAGCTCCAACAGATGGTTGCAACTTGCAAAGCATGAGTTTTATTATTAGGAAATGAATCCCACAGTGTTTGCCACTTGCTTCTGATGTAGCTATTAACAGAAACCTTGAAATCTGAAAAAAGGGATCTCAATGTTTGTTATGTTCATATAAAGGGCTTCTTTTGCCAATACATCAACCTTTTCATTGTCATGAATACCAATATGGCTTGGAATCCAAGCTAAGACAACAAATATTTGCAATTGAAACAAATTGTAGAATATTTCCAACATTTCAGGAAAATGGGGATGGCGACACTCTCTGCATTTGAAAGCCATAGTTCTAGATAGTGAATCAGCAAATATAATGAAATGGCTCTCATTTGAAATTTCAGCTAATTCTAAGGCCGTCTTAAATGACTGTAAATCAGCAGTAAACATAGATGAATCAGGTATCCTAATTTGACGTTAATCACGCTGACTTTAAGTTGCTGCAGCAGCCCTGTCCAAAACATTGGACCCATTTGTATAAATAACTCGATGCTGATGATATTTATGCCTAAGTTCATCAAATTTAGCTTGAAAAATAAGATCATGTGTCGAACCCTTCTTATATTGTCATAAACTTAGGTCTACCAAGTTCAATATTTGTCCAAGAAGGAATGTTTTCATTTTATAACAGAAGTAATAGGCTTAATTTCCTGGTTGCACCTTTTAAGAATGGTCATTACCATAAACGGCTATTTGCAGTAACAATAACGCACAAACCACAGACCACTCAAAGGGGAAAGTACACACCGCTCGCGTTTTTAGAAGACTGGATCGACAACCTCATTCCCCCTACTTTTACTCCATCAAAACTGAGATTTTATTGGTATCAGAAGAAAGCTCATATTTTTCTCATTACCCCAGTGAAATATTGGGCCCAGGAAATATTTCTTTTCGATGTTAATTTTAACTAAGGTGAAAAAAGTATCTTAAAATGTTGCCAAAGATCTACCAAATAATCGGAGTTCGTTTTTACACACGTAGATATACCGAAATTAATGAAAAAAAGTTTTCTTGATAAAATGGCATCGACATTTATTTTTACTGGCTTTGGCGTTGACATTGATTCACATAATATCTATTGAAGTTGTGGTGAGAAAAAAAACGAAGTTGTAAATACAATGATACTCCTGCGCCCAAAATACTGCATAACGCACAATTACTAGTAGTTGTTCATCACCACATTTGTCTTTTGAAATTCTCAAGCTTTCTGTATTGAAATAAAATAAGGACGGGACATAGTACGCCTTTAAACTTTGAAAACGTATTACATTGCGAACTATTCATATAGACATATTTGTTTTGTATTTGTTTTTGTTTTGTTTGTTTTCTTTTGTTTGTTTGTTTTCTTTTTTCCCCTTTTTTACCGATTCCTATTGTTCTTAATTTTCTAGCCTTCAAACTATTTATGAAATTTAAACTAGTTCAAAATAGATATATAAATGCTACTTTAAAGTGACAGGAGGAGATTTTTTTACGATACGAATTTCCCTCAAATTTCACTGGATCGGTTGTAGACCACCTACCGAGAACGTTTCGAAGGCTTATTGGACAAACAGGTGCAAAAGAAAACCGCAAACCTTGTTTTGAACTTGCCTGCTGTCGTGATCGTTCCCCATAGAAAACCGTGCTTTGACTTTCTGTCGTGCACGACAGAAACTACTAAATTACCATCTTATTACACAAAGACGGCGTATTCGGCTTATTCACTTCAGGTGTGATCTAATACATTGGTAAGCATTCCAAATATGTAAAAAACCGGGGTTCGAGAAAAATTGGGGGCGCTTCTTTCTGTAAATCTACTTCATGGAAATCTCCTCATGTCTCTTTAAGTTGTTTATGATGGAGCTTTAAGCGTAGCTTTTTGCCGAATGTTACTGGGACAATCTTTTATATATTACATATAAGCATTTTTAACAATTTACAATGACTTCAAATGACTCTGATAACATTTAACTCCTTGTCCCAGCATACCTCAATCCATAACAGCTTTTATAATTTCCCAGGTTATTACTGTATAAGACGTTTTTAAGGGGAGGGGGGTTGCATTATTTCTGGAAATTTCGAGGAGCGATTTCACACATTTTTTAAAATGTCACAAACATATCGTATACCATCATATAGGTATTAATTTTCACCCGTGTTTCCATGGTAACCTTACTAGGCCTATGAATGGCTGAATTATTGAACACCATGACACCGTGTTCTCGGATTTTTGAATTGGTTGCAATGACAACCGGGAGCCAGCCAAAAATCACTTCACTAAATAACTGAAAAACGAAGGAGAAATTCAAAAATCAGAAGACATGGTTTTCTAGTGCTTAGTCTTCTTAACATCTGTGTCAAATTTCAAATACCATTTTTTGTTTTCTAGTTACGTTTGAAAGTTTGTGCTACGTTGAAGACGCTATTTACACGAATGATGTAATTGTTTTGCAGTTTTAATATTTAACGCATGGGAAAAAGGTGTTTTTTTCTACTTCTGTAGTCAGGCAGAACGCTCTAATGATCACAAAACTTATTTAAAAGTGCCTCTTGAACATTAGCAAACCTGTAGGAACCATTGCAACTTCTGAAGGATACTTTTACTAAATTTTTGTCTGAAATGTTCAAAAAAGGAAACGAGAGGGGACGCTAAACTTGTATTTTTACTCGGCCTTAATACCCCGCTATTCTCTAAATTTAGGCCTGTTTTGTTTTAACTTAGTTAAAATGTACATTACATCCTGTGAGTGTAAAAGGACACGAGATTTTATAAAGTTAGAAATTTCTTTCAATTTGCACTTGATTGGTTGTAGAATAGCTAGCCAGAACATTTTAGAGGTTATTGGACAAACGAGTAGAAAAGAAAACCAAAAACTAACTTGCCTGCTGTCCTAATCGGCCCTATAGAAAAGCATGCTTAAATTTTATACAGCAAATCATCCTTTAATCACATAAAGACAACGTTTTGGGCTTATTCACTTTTGGTGTTATTTAATACATTGGTAAGCATTCGAAATATGCAAAAACAAAATGTTTTCGGAAAAAAATATGATCAAGGGCGCGCACTTTTCTGGAAATGTCCTCGTGTCTCTTTAATCAAAATGATTGCAATTTACTCATTAATTTCAATGATTTAAGTAAATTCGAACTAGAGAAAAATATGTTATATATTTTGAGTTAAGCAATAAATTATGTTGGACCTTACGATGGTAATTTTCCAATACTTCATGTTATAACTTAAGAACAATCATTAAGATTATATTAACATTTTGATGGGTTTGGTGCAAGAAGGCCCCATCTGCAATAGCTGCCATTTGTGTTCTTATTAAGAATAAGATAACTTAATAACTTAAATATTGCTAATAGTAATTACTCAATAAAATTGAGTGTAACCCGATCTTAAACGCTTAATTTTCTTGAGAAGATACAGATTTTTTTGACATGCAAAGCGTTCAAGTAATGACTAATTAACCATTTCAAGTAAAGTGTAGATTTATTAAAGTTAGGAGAGTCAGCAAAATTAAGTAAAACGGTATCAGCTACTTTGAATAGTTCAGTTTGAACTGCTAAAAGCAAATATTGAAAATAACTTAGTTTTGATTCGAATTGAAGCTTTTTAAAATTTCAGTAAGTCAAACTGATTTGACTTGTTTTATTGAGTTTTCCAAACTTCTTTTCTGGATTTTCTATCTACTCGATTCAGTTCAACCAACATTTGTTGCAAGTCATGAACAGTTTAAACATTTATGTGAAATCTATTGACCCTGGAGCTGGCAGACATTTGTAACACATCTCAAGTGCAAAAGGATCTCAAGTGCAAAAGGTTTGAGTGATTAAATAGGTTGGCAGCCTGACAGAGACCCCCTAAAACGTGATTCTTAAGTGCTGCAAATGGTGCCTTAAGGAGAGGGGGCAAAGACAAAGATTGTACAGGGGTCAAATTTTAAATTGATTCAATCATGTTGAACAGTATACCACATTATGTGTCTAACCATAAGGAGTCAGAAAAGGTATAGTTTGTAATATCTACAGTCTAAAGTTTCATAGTCATAGGCTAAAAACAGCAAAAATCGATAAAAATTTAAATTTCAGTTGTACAGGGGTCAAATTTTAAAGTTGCTCCGATTTGGATAAAAATGGTGCAATTATTGGTGGAGTTCGTAGGATTAAAATAAGGAATAGTTCTGACTGTCTTAAATGCTTAGTTACCAATGTAGGGGGCACAGAAGGTCAACGTCCATAATTGCATTCAACGGGGCTTGACCTTCTGTGCCCCTACTTTGTTAAGCAAGCATTTAAGACACTCAAAACTATTCCTTATTTTAATTCTATTCCTGAAATTTAACACTTCATTTGTAGCGATCAGCTGAGTATTGTTGAAGTTAAGCCCACTTGTCCCTTGATTTAAAAGTTGCAGTATAGAGAAGGATTATTAGTCATGCAGAAAGAGGATTGCACTGCTAAAAAATATGTAAACAGTATGCAGTGGCGTAACCAGTTTTTTTTTAAGGGGATAAGGAGGGGGGAGGTCACATACATTTTCAGTGGGAAAGCATAACATATATTAAATTGGGTTAGTACAATATAGGCCCATGTAAAAAAAAAAAAAAAAAAAAGGGGGGGGGGGGGTTGGCCCCGCAGGAGGAAGCTGCCCTCCCCCTCGGGTTACGACACTGTATGATTGTCAATAGGATTTACTGCAGTTTTAAAATTCCGGGGTGGGTTCGGTCAAATGGGCATAACTTCAACAATACTCAGCCGAGATACTCAGTCCTTTAAAATGCAGGTATTGGACTTATCATTGACATAAAAGAGGAAATTTTAAATTTCGACATTGGACTCATTTTGCTTGATTGCATCAAATTCACATTTAAGTAACTTACTTATGATCATGGATTTCTCCATTTGCGATGAGTTGCAGGCTGATGACGGTAAGGTGAACTCCCACACCCCAGTCTGCTGACTTGACGATTCATTCAAACTCCCCGGTTCAGACTGCATGCTAAATTGCCGCCAAATAAAAGAAGTGAGGAAGTGACAGAAAGCAGGGCACATCTTCACTGCGAAAAATCTTGCTATTGAATGAAGTCCAAAATATGGTGAATGACCGCGCAAGGTCAATTTTGAATATCAATTGTTACATACACTCACTCAAGTCCATCACCTCTTGTCATTCTAAATAATCCCAGCATGTCGGAACTTTCTCACTACCCTGTTTATAACACATTAAAATTTGAGATGTCCTTAAAGAACTGTGCTGAAGCGAGACACTTTTTTCTCAGAACTGGCAACTCTTGTACTTGATGGTAGTAGTAATATTTTTTGTTTTTATTATTTGTTGTTATTATTATCATTATTATTATTACAAATCTCTATACAAAAAAAATCTATGACAGAACATAAAGTAAAAGTCTTTTCTCTGTAGCATATGGCCTAAACAAGCATATCACAGGTGGTGGTTTTAATGGAATTTCAAATGAATCAAGTCAGTACATTTTTATGAAATGCATTTATGGCTCTCCTGCATGGTACAGGTAAGCCGAATCAATCGTCTGCTTTTCTCTAAACCTTTTAAAACATTTAGTTCCGTATGCACAAAAGAGTAAACCAGGTCTAAAGTTAGACTTGGTCTAAGTGTAATTTAGTCTGATCAGAAAAGACATTTTCCTTTGCGCTGACATGAAATATTTTGTATTTATTTTAAAATTTGCATTTTAATCTTTGAAAATTGCTAGTAAATTTATAAAGAAAATGTAAGTAACTGTCAATTTTAGACAAAACTAATTCTGACTTAGACCAGGTCTAACTTTAAACCTGCTCTAACTTTTTCCATATGGATCTTAGAGATTTGGTGGGAAGCGTAGGAACAGCGCCCTTAATATTTACAACAAGGTGAGATTTTTGCATGTACTCATTGCTGACCATCATAATTAGCAAACAAATCAGAGAAATAAGTCGTTTATATTTTTATTATGAAACCACTCAAACCAGAGCCGCTAGCCGTTTTAGTTTTAATTGCCCGGATTCGGACAATTAAATGCAGTGATCTATGGGGAAGCTGAAATACACGGAATGTTAGAATCAAGGTTTGTTTTCTTGTCTTCTGTAGAACTATGGTCACGAGAGAAAATGTTATGATCAACAACAGAAGGCTACCAGATTGCTGAAAGGACAGGCTTTTATTAGAATGAATCCGTATATGTTCGATACTTTTCTATACATGTTCGATTCTGATCTATCCGTGTATATCTCACTGACTTAGCAGGACATAGAATTGATTAGTATGCTGTTTTGTTTGTTTGTTTGTGTTGCTGGTGTTGTTGTTTGCTTATTTCTAGAAAAGCATTTTCATTTGGCGGGTTAAAATTTCTGAATACTTCTTGGATTAGTTCCTCGTAAATAATCTTGTTTTAACTGGACATGAGGGGTAGGACACGGCCTGCTCGATTTGGGCATTGGGGATTTCCAAACTGTAGTTTGAGGAACTGTTAAGTGCATTTACTATGGCAGTCTCTGTCTCAGTTACAAAATCTCCTCTTAAACCTTAGTTCGATACATCTTAGTAATATCATGATAATTTTGGAATCAATTATTGACTTCAAAATCCGTCGGGTTAGTGGATTAACCCCGCTGCAAAATAGTGTCATTTCCAATAACGGCCATTTAGATTTAAATATTCGTGACCATGCCTAGTCTTTAGTCAAGTCTGTGTGTAACCGTTCGATATGCGTAAGAGCGCCCTCTTACCGTTAAGTCTTTGAAAAAGACTAGCACCCGGAGTTGATGCCGTTTTGAATTCGCTATTGCAGTTAGGTTTGCATGTCCTACCCCTGTAACTGGAAGTGTTTTTCGGAGTGGTCAGTTAATTTTTGGTGCGATTTTGATGATTGTCGTTTGTCAAAGCCTGTATGAAAGAGTTGATTGATTTCCGAGCAATTGTTGGGGCCAGATCATTTAGACGGGGAAATTTACGTTTTGACATAAAAAATTGCAACAAGAGGTTTTATAAATGCTTTTGGTAATATATATATATTATTTGATATCAGGAATAACAACAGTAAAAATCTAAGGAAATCTATAAAATGGAAAGTGTAGAAATAAGGTGGGGAGGAGTTTGTACAGGGGTAAAAATTAAGTGTTCAAATCGTGTTTATATACAATTTTATTCAGCTATTACTAAGCTTAAAAAAGGTTTAGTTTATCCTATATATGACTTATAGTTTGGGTGCAATGGGATGCAAATAGTTCAAGGTCGTCCTGGGGGTAAACATTTACAAAATGGTCTGATTTTGTTAAAACTGGCCTCAAATTGTTCAGGGCATCACAGTCAATAAGAAAATGTATAATGAATTTGTGTTTGTCTTGTTTGTTTATTTGTTTGCCTATGCGTTGATGTTTTATTTAAAGCTCATTTCAAACTGCAATAAATAAAAATGAAAGGAAAATAAATCGTCGTTGCAAATTGAAAATAACGTTTTATGAAGATTTATCCAAAGAAAACGTATTTGTCCTCTGCAGAAGAATGTTTATTTGAGATGCCCATTGGACCATGTCCTTGTTTTGCTATTTTGCATAAACCACCATCTTAGCCAATCATATCACGCTGGCTTTCTGTTCCATTGTCCAATGGGCTCCCGTCTTTTCTCCCGGGCTTTGCCTTGTTCTGCTTTCTTTCGTCACATAGCATCAGATCTGTGTAGGAGTAGGTCGTGGTTTTGATCATTTGTCATAATAATTTTTTTACAATTGCTTTTATTGCAATTGCATTGCTTTTATTAAACCTTAATTCTGGCTTCATCTCCTAGTCAATGTTTTATTTTCCGATTCATTTCTTTAATATGACAATTTTATCTTGGGAGTGAGCCAGAGGAAACTGACTTCAGGCTTAATGTATTAATTTAGTATATTAACAAATGTTACCTTTAGCTTAATTTAAATTTGTTGCCCACTGGCAAATACTATTGGTAATTATATTTAATTTTAGCTCAGGCGATCATAGAGGTATTTGTCTTCAGGTTAATTTTCGCCCAAATTCAGTTTCTGGCATTAATTATAATATTAATATCGCTTTATCTTACAGATATTGGATGTTAACTAGCCATAGAGGTATCTTACTTCAGGATCGGCAGATTTTACTATATGCTATTTCAGTAACTTCACGACCACAAATGGTTTTAAGTAAAATTACTAGCCCTGTTATGTAAAAGTGAGATTTTCTGGACAAAATGTACGTATTTTAACGGTGTGACAAAGATAGCGCAATCATAATTTATCATGTTTATAGATATTCGCAAATCTTTCGATATGCTAGAAATTAATTTTTTGAATAGGTGTCTGGAAAAATTTGGGTTTGGCAAGTCCTTTCAAAAATGGATTCAAATAGATAGACATTATTAATAGCTATAATATAAAATGGTTGCAGGTTGCTTTCTGAGGTTGTTTTTCGATTTCTAGAAGAATTCGACAGAGTTGCCCTTTATGCGCACTTTTATTTATTATTGCCGTGGAAATGTTTTCTTGCAAAATTATTGTAATTGATTCGAATGTTTGTAATAGTAGTAAGAAATAGTTTGTAACATCAAATCAGTTTTTATTGCTATTTGATTGCAAGTCAGTTTGTTTAAAAACAATACAACACAATTTAATTGCACATTATTTAATTATAAATGATTGAATAATCCATAAATACAAAAGTTAGATTAAAGGTAGATTTAGCTACGGTAATTCTAGGTTTTAGCATACGTTTGGAAAAAATCAAATTTTAATGCAATTTATAAGGAAAAATGTATTTTCAAAGATGAAATTAAGCATAGACCAATGTTGGGTATAACTAAAAGAAACACTGTCGTTAATCTTAATAATAGCTTAAGGTAATTTGGGTAATTGACTAACACTGATTCTACTTTCTCTATGTGTCTTCCTTGATTGGAGAATGTTTTGGCATGGATCATAATAAAAAGCTCGTTGAGGTGCAAGTAGAAAAAAATACCATGCTCACTCCTTACGCCCAGAGCCCTAATATTGAAGAACCCCCATACATGTATTTCAAACCGTTATTTGCAACCAACAAAATATCTCCTCAGAACTTGATGTGAGCATTTTATTATCAATGAACGTGTGCAGGGCTGTTCGTTCTGCATGTGACTGGGAATTTTACTATCATTGTGAATCAACTCCTGCTCAAATACGTAAGGATCTACACACAGACTATTTAACTGAAATACATAGTAGTAGGCCTCACCTTCAGCATCATGGAGAACACATGTGCTAATCTCTACAGGGAAGCATCGCAAGGGCCTCCTGAGCAACAACAGTTAGTTGCTGTGGATTTTGTTGTTCTGGCATTGTATGTTTTATTTGTGTTAGCAGTTGGTTTGGCGGTAAGCATTATAACGAGCTCAAGTTCAAACTCAGTATTATTTCTAATGTATAGTACACAGAGTTTGCCATTGTATATTCACACTCATAGTGATAGGTAGATTCCAGGGACCGTGTTAGGCCCTTATGGTGGGTAAGAGTACCGGTAACTTCCGGCGGTAAGGCGCGTTGATCAACTGCATGAAATGTACCATTTTTAAATCGGTCTTTGTTTTATTGATAAGCTAAATATTCAATGATTAAGTCAAGTAATAATGGTGCTTTTGTGACTTAGACCATGTCTTTTGGGGTGCAGGTCGTAATTCCCAGGTGTCATTTGTCCAAACGGCCATTACCCCGGAACGGTCATTACCCCGAACGGCCATATTTCTGCGACAGGCCTTTATTCCGAAAGATAATTAGCTCCGGATGGTAATTTCACCTGAAGTTTATTCTCCGAAGATAATTTGAAAGGTCATTGGTGCGAAAGGTCATTATTCCTTAATTGGAAAGGGATGTATGTAACTCGAATATAAATATATAACTATTTGAAGTTTTCTGTGCATATATACCTATTTAGAAATGTTGTTGCTATCCAAAGATAATTATTTGCAAACACGATAAAATAATATGTCGTAACATTTTTCTTGCTTATCATATATTGTTCAAATTATAAATGAACTCCCAACATATCTGATCTAAATGTTGTACTAGTAATAGTATTCCTATTAAACTTGTACTTTGTCATGGATGGTATATTTTACACTATACCGTACTGTAATGACATATTATGGTCCTATTGTTAGAATCACTAGTCATAGAATGGCATAGAATAACCGACCCTATTGAAAAGAACGAATCGAACAGAGAAAAAGTTATCTATATTATTAAAACTCAACTTTGCATGGGTAGCGCCATCGGATTGGGATTTTTTTTGCGTTTCCTCCTTTTTCTAACGTAGCACCGGAAGTCCTCGCCCAATCATAACTTTGCTTTCACAGCGCGCCGTGCGCAATTAACGTAAACACCTGCTGATTTGCCAACGGCTGGTATGTTATGCAATGGTGACTCCATGGTGATCGCACACATCGCGCATGACCGCAGCGTGAACGCATCGTCGAGCATGTCACGGCGCGCACATACGATTTGCGTGATCGTCTGTACGCCTGTGCTACGCATCTACGTTGGTACGCCACTGGAAGAGAACGGTTAGAGAGAGAGAGGCCGGCTGAGAGAGAAAGAGAGAGAGAGAGGGAAGGGAAAGAAGAGAGAGAGAAGAAAGAGAGAGAGAGAGAGGAGGTAGAAAGAGGAGAGAGGGGAGGGAGAAAGAGGAGAGTGGGAGAGAGAAAGAGAGGTGGTCGAGAGAGGGGAGAGAGAGAGGGGAGAGAGAGAGAGAGAGAGAGACCGACCGAATGAGACAGAAAACGTATAGGCCTAATTTGTGGAGGGGGAAATGTTGAAAAGAGGAGAGAGAGAGGAAAAGTGAACAGCGAGGGAAGGAGAAAAGGGGAGAGGGAGAGAGGTAGTCAAACAGGTCAGAGAGAGATTGAATGAGAGGAGAAGAAAACATTAATTGTAGAAAATTTCGGGGAAAAGTTGGGGAATGTATGAGGGATATAGAAAGATAGAGGGGAGAGATGGTCAACATAGAAGAGGAGAGGAAAACACGAGAAAGGACTATTATGGACAGAGATATTGAGAAGAGTGAGAGAGAGAGAAAGAGAAGAGAGCGGAGAGAGGATAGGGAGGGAAGCAGCTTTGTGGAGAAAAAGAAAGAAAGAAAGGAATAATATGAAGTGACGTAACAAAACAAACCGCGGGCAAAAACCAGAGAAGGAAATAAAAGAAGGAAAAAGCGAGAGAAGAAGGTAAAAATGTTGTAATTTGTAAGGGTTTTGTGTGACGGATGAGAGAGGTGAGAAACGTACTGGTAGAGGAGGAAATGTTGAGGCACATATAGAAATAGTGAGGAGAGAGGGTGCGAGCTGGTCATGCAGAAAGACAGAGAGAGAAGAAGAGTGAGAGGGGAGAGGATAGGTGAGGGAGAGGGAATGAGAGAGAAAACGTAATATGTAGAGGGGGACATGTTGAGGCCACAGATCGAAAAAGAAAAAGAAAACTTGGAAGAACGGAAGCCAGAGGAGGGTCGAGGGTATGGGTACATTCGAGGGGTAATAAACTGACGGACGGGAGTTTGGTGAGAAAAAAAATGTGGCTGTAACAGGAACAGCTTGGAAACTAACGGGTTAGCACATGTGGGAGTATTTTTAATATAAAAAGGTTTTTCAACACTTAAAAAAATATATGGGATGAAAGTTTATTATAAAATGAGAAAAACTACGACTACAGGGAAAATGATCAGTAACAGATCATGTTATTTCGCTTTGCTTTGGTTCTGGTGTGATGGAAACTATGGGTTATGACACGGGAGTACGTAGTTTTGAGAAGATGATTTTTTAAAATGTACGGAAAGGCTTATGGGATTAAATATGACGTTCCTTAGAAAATGGTAACTAACATGAGCTACAGGATGAATGTGACGGGAAATAATGAACTTGAGTTATTAAGTGTTAAGACTGTTGTGACTCTGGTAATTTATTACGGGAGTTTGAGGTGGTGTCGCAGTAGTACCAGTGATCGCTTCTGTTTTAGTGATCGCTTGCCATTTCAGTGATCGCTCCGTGCAATCACCTAGCGGGAGCCCGCGCGACGCGCGGGCACCCGCTAGATGATTGAAAACACGATTACATGCCTTTCAGACAGGGTAGCTCAGGTCATGATTTCTTTGATTGAAAATTTCCAAGCAAGTGCCAGTGGCCCAAAACTTTGCGAAGGTTTGAAATTAAAGCCTTAAATGTAAAACGACTTTAATTGAACCTATGCTGCAAAAATTTGATTTTCTTTGCCTGGGGAACGGGTTGGCGTAGTGTATCTTCCCTCGCCTTTCACCAATGAGTCCGAAGTTCGATTTACCCGGGCAGGACGGCTTGTTCGGGGCTTTATCGTGAATTTGTTCTCGATCATACTATTCTCGCAGATTTCTCCCGGGTAATCCGGTTTCCTCCATGCTTCTAAAATCGACTTCTTGCATAAATCTGGTTCCGGTTTATCTGGTTTTCTCTGATGTGTGAGCGCAGGGGTAAGTCCTTTTTTTCTACTCGGCAGCAGCACAGCGCTTGAGCACGTTTACGTGATTATGTCGCGAGTTCTCGGTAAAAATATTCAAATTATTATTATTATAAATTATTATATTAGGATTTATCACGAAAATGTATATTCCTTAAATAATTTGAGGAATATGGTTTGAAAAATACTTCAAATTACAAGATGTCACGTAGTTCCTCTAAGCGTGATTTACGATAGGTTTTTTAGCCTATTTTTTTGTAACCACCCAAAATGGTTCTATTGTAAAGGTCCATGGCCCGCTCGCTAATAGCCCCTCGTCCCCAGAAGCCCCAGATTTTACCAGAAGTGTCACCATTTTGGTATCAAGAGAAGCTACTATTTTTCCTCATTTCCCCTGTGAAATTTTAGAGCCCAAGGATGTTTTAGTTTTGGAAGTTATGAGTGAAATTGTGCCCCATTTTGGTCGACCAATTTATTTTAACACATACTCTATGGGGCTTATAAAATCACGTTTATTTTTTAGTTCTCGCATCAAAACGGATTTGAAAATCGGCGCGAAACTTTTAGAAATGGAGGTTTGGAGTGAAGGCCTGATCTATTAAGAGTGAAAACTTCATATCCTAATCGGGGGGCCGCCCATCCCCTTTAATTTGATTGAAAAAAATATATAAATTTACATTTAATAATAATATGAACATCGCGGGTTGTCAACTGCTGATTTAGCCATATCCATCGTTATTTTAAATTACGGGAAATCACAGAAATGTACTTTGCCAGATCTTTTTACAATAATAACTCAGCAGTTTTGCGTGAACTGCGCTTGACTTGCTTACGTGGATCAAGGGCCATAGTCTGCTTCTTTCTTCCAGAAATCTGCAATTTTAGCAAAGCTCACTCACATCACATTGATCCAATTAAGCTTTTTTGCAAAACTGACACAGAAACAGTGAATGCGCTGACATGTACCACTTGCTGATATCAGATGTCCATTGGCCTGAAATTTCACAGATGCGACCCCATTTTTTGTGTTTTGGGTCAAAACCACAAAATACCATTGACCGTTTGTGTATAAGCTTTAGGCGCGGCAGCTGGCACATTTTCACAAAAAGAGACAAGGGTCATATTTAAATAGTGTGCCCCTCAGATTTTTTCAAAATTGATATTTTTTTGCTGATGGTTGTAAGATTTATTATACATTAACCCTCACCTGATGAATTAAGAAAGACCAAATTCAGCGCCCTTATGGGTACTCCGGCGACTGTTATTAAGCAGACACGTGAAATTGCGGTTTAAATGAAAAAAGAACACAAACACACGCGTGAAGATGCTGGAGTTGGCTTTACACCCAGAATGTGACGTTCTAGTATCGTGTTTGAAAATTCTGCCGCGTCGCGAGCGTTCCATATGATGCTCATGACGCATAGGCGTGTGTGAAAATCACTTTCGTTGTTCAAAGCTCGTCAGAAAACCATGATTTTATACCCAATTTTGATAAAATCTACGGTCTCACATTACTGTTTCATGCAGAATTTACCTTAATACTGTTAAATTGGACATTAAACATTTTAGGGTATTTTAGCATTGTCCACTGGGGAAAAACCTTTAAGCTCATGGATGCCCATCTTGTCGACATCCGACTAAATTTTAATTTGGTGGAGTGTTATTTTGACAAGTGGCACACTTTGAGACTAGGAACAATAATCTTGATTGACATGAGGGCATTTGATGCGCTCTTGTGGATAGACCGATCTCTATCAGGCTGTGGATAGACGGGTGGAACTCTAGGCACCTGGAGGAAATTGCAAAACGTAAAAAAACTGCAGGGCATTTTCCTCTTTTCAAAGTGTAGGTAGTGACCACAGAATTGCGACAAATCAAGTTCCAAAGAAATACCCCATGAAACAAGTGGGCTGGAGAAAGGTAACAACTGATTTCAAACTTTGTGAAAAATACACAGTCTCCGTTTATAACAGGATCTCCTCACTAGGTGATCAGATGGATGACTCAAATGATATCAATTCTACATAATTTTGATCTTTTAGTTACTGCTATATATACCAGAGAAATGGGACTCAAAAAGCTTCCAATAAAGAAGAAGAAAATTCATCTCATTTCACACAGCGCAGCAGTGTCGTGCGCTAAGTATCAGGTGAAAGGGTATCTGAAGCACAATGCATCCGCCGTACTAGAGGCTTTATCAAGCAGAGTTGAATCATCTAAGCAGTTTCTTGGGAACACACATGCAATGACTTGAAGAATATCTCAAAACACAAAACCAATGATCTTCCACAACTCATATATACGGGAGGCAGAGTGAAGTCTTGAAGGTAATTCCCGGCGAAAAATCAGCAGCCATATAAATCAAGATGAAAGATGCAACTCCTGAAGAACGCCTTGAAACCTGGTGTAATCACCTCAAGGATCAGTTACCAATAGCTACCATCTCATTATCAATGGCGAACTTCAAAAGGTTGTCGAAAATTTGGACCTGACAACAGCCCGATGTAGAAGTAATTATATAGTCCGGCCGTACTCATAGTGCGGGAACAATGGTGAACTAGGGCAATCGATTCAGTTGACTCTTTACGCAACATTAGTTTCACGCTTATTTTTATTTTTATTATATTTCCGTTATCGTCTATGGAGCCCCGGACTGTGGCGCCCGCCGGACTATATCTGCTTCACACCGGTCTTTCATATGAAGCCTGAGCTTTTCCAAAGCAACTCTTGATTCTGCAATGGAAATTCTAATGGGCAATAAAACCAAAGGCATTTTCCACCTCATGCATCACTCTCTCCCTTAGAAAGGCGATCTCAAGCAGCAGTCTGTAACTACACAGGCCCATCTGCAATACTGCTATTGCCGCAAAAGTCTGTAACTCACTTCTTCGCAGTAGTATAACGCCATGCTTCTTCCGAGGAACCAAGATAAATTCCGTAGGAATTGATCGACCCTACCCACAGATTCAGAGGGTGTTTTGAATCAATCCCACAATTCATTGCAATGTGCTATACTGGTACTGTACAAAACTGATGTTTAACTTGGGATAAAAGTGCCCCAAAAGTTTTCAGAACCACAGTATATGTCATAATCACACTAAAATTCCTTAAGTACTAATGCTTGTGGGCGAAAATGAGCATGAAGTCATGATTTTTTATGTGTTAGCATAGGATTTTTGTGGGGATCACCATGACCCTGTGATGTTTGAGGTGAATTCCCAAAACTGGTGCATTGTGGGATTGACTCATACACCCTCTGCCCAGTTCTTGCAATCGCCGAAGAAGTGCGAGCCTTAAGAGAAGAACATGTATAGTCTTTTCACCTTTGATAGTGTGAACTGGCAGGCAATGATGCACGTTCTGCTTTTATTTATGGTATCCTGAGAGTAATAGCCATTGCTATAATCTGAGATAACCACAAGTTTTGTTTTTTTGCAGAGCCTAGATGGTCCCACGACGATTCACTACCACAGTCCATGAACTCAATAATGACACATGATTTTAACATTAGATACAAGTAATACCAATGGGGATGTGAGTTGAAGTGATATTAATAATAATATGTACCAATAAATTATAACAAAATAACTAACATATTTCAAAAACAAATTAAATATCCATTCCATAGTAAGTAAATAAAAATAATTATATTGTACTACATGTAGTCAACATGTTTTGATACAATATGTAAAACCTGAATTATTAAACATGGTACGAAATATGTTGGTTCAAGGTAGGGCAAAAGCATCTGTTTGTAATATTTCGACCCAAAATGGAGTCTGTTTTCTGAGATCATCTGCAAATTGATTTGAGTAAGGCAAGATGGAAATAGGCACGTTTATGTCAATCAAAAAAGTCATACTATGTCAAATGTTACATTCTAGCTATTCCTTTAATCACTTGACTGTCCATAAGTCAAAAAGGCCAGTTAGTGCTTTATTCCTTTACAGTTTTTAATCGATCGGTTTGCCTGCCTATAGTCTGTTTGTTCTGTTAGCATTAGCTTAAGATCTATATATGAGATTCTATTCATTTGGTATGTGGCTAGCAGTAATGCGTATTAAATCATTCTTGCGATAAAAAGAAGGCAGTATTCTATGCAAGTAAGATAGGAACTAGCATAGCATTAATGTTTAATAAAATAATAATAATTAATAACACAATAATAATAATAACAACCTTCAGGGGCATTTCGTGATCCAACAACCTGTCCCCCCCGACTTACCTAAAAAAGTGAGATTTTATATAACATATTAATCCATGTGTACCAAATCTTACGTGCAAATTCGGTCGCATCTGTAAGAAATTTCGCAGTTTTGTAATTTCTGTACGTAAACGACACAATTAACAGCACAGTGGCCTATTGGACGCTGGAAACAAGCAATGTCATAACACAAAACCACAAGATCGGATCAACTCAAATAGTCTCAAAGCGCTGTTTGGCCAATTATTATTAAGCCTCCTTTCGGGAAATCGTCACAATCATTCGCTTCATCTGCATGTATAGCTGCTCAAAGGCATTCCTTACAAGCGCACATGCCTATCGGGAGCCATCCTACGCAAGACAAAAGAAATTTACCCACATGAAATGAAACCCCAATTATAATCTGTCCAAACCAAATTGGGGGAAAATTGACCTGTCGATTGTCCGAGGGAGTAGATACGTACTTTAATGTCTTTCATCCCCATGAATTTACGGTGGAATGGCGTGACTGTAGATAGATAGATTGTGTGGCCAAAGGAAAAGAGGTGCCTTTCTAAAATGATTTTAAACAAACAGTTCTTCGTGTGTTCTCATTTCTAGTATGTGCACATTTTCTAGAAAATTAATTGAATGGCATTTAAAAATCGGAGCATTGGATAAGTTTTACCCCAGGATGACCTTGAACCTTATCAGATCTGAAGCCGTATAATTAAAGGTCGTAACCTAGACAAACTTTGCCGTTTATTAATCCTTATAATGAGACAAATACATTGGTGTACATTTAAACATAATTTGACTTGATTTCAAATTTATCCCTGCAATAATTTCACTCCTTACTTTACAATGTTCCCCACGTTTCCCAGAGGTTGGACCCAAATATTCTGATTCAGCATCCTTAAAACTATAGAAAAGCATCTTTAAACCTTCTTTCCCAAACTTCCAGAATAGGATTCTCATTCATAACCCTACCATGAATGCATGCCCTCGTTTACGAATAAATAAACCTTCAGCTTCTATTATGTGTTCAATTAACTTTGACCATATATTTCAGAATTTATTCCAAAAGGAAAGGAAGATCAACAAAAGTCATGAAAGAAGTTGTTTGGCAGACTGTAACTTAACATCTTTGTGCGGAACTAAACCCGTAACTTGCCGCGAAATCGCATTTCTATTCAATTTACAAGTTATTAGCATTAATCGGTATTCATGGGTATTCATCGACCTATATCCGACAAAACAAACCTACTCTATTGAAGCCCGTATAAAAGATTCTAGTCAACGACGCTAGTCACCGACGGCAATTCGCGCATGTGTACATTCCTATATATGCAAATAACCATAAGACTTTCGGCTATCTATAGCGCTCGATCAAGCCACGGCTGACTGACCTAAGTTTAAATGAACCGCGTTGCAGTATACACACAACCGAATGCAGTAAATCTGTGTGTGTACATTGTACGTGTCATGCAAACCATCCTTGACCTCGTCGCAACTGGCCCTTCTTGGTCAAAACACAGTTCCGCGCATATTATGACAACAATCAATAATCCCATTGCATTTCCCAATTCAAACTTGGTTCAACTGCCGGAAAATAGCCATGCATATTTGCAATGTCAGCATAGTAAACTTTCATGTCACCTTGCATAGATGAGTTAGTGTGTTCAGAATTGACCAATTGACACCGACACAAATAGCACATCTAACCCGGGAGCTAGCAGACATTTGTAACACATCTCAAGTACAAATGTTTGAGTGATTAAATATATTGACAGACTGACAGGGACCCCTGAAACATAATTCTTAAGTGCCACAAATGGTGCCTTAATGGAGAGGGGGCCAAAGAAAGTTTGTACAGGGGTCAAACCTTTAAATTGATCCAATCGTGCTGAAAAGTATACCATGTTATTTGTCTAACCACAAGGATTCAGGAAAGGTATAGTTTGACTTATCTACAATGTAAAGTTTCCGAATTATAGCCAAAACACAAACATCAATAAAAAGGGGTCAATGTCAGTTGTACAGGGGTCAAATTTTTAAGTTGCTCCGATTTGATAAAAATGTGAAAATTATTGCCATGTTCAACAGTAACATTTTCAATTTTCACTCCGTTTTAGAGAAGTGTTTAATAAAATAAGCTAAGTGAGATAGGATATTAATCGCAGGCCGTTTGGTGAAAGCAATATAGTCCGGGACTATATCGGGGAAAGCCCTAGTCCCGGGGCTCATAGACGATAGACGATAAAAGCGTGAAACTATGTTGCGTGAAGAGTCACTGAATCGATTGCCCATTGTTTCACCATTGTTCCCGGACTAAGGAGTACGGTCGGACATACTTTCTTCTACACCGGTGTGAAGCAACTACAGGCCGGCGGGAGCCATAGTCCGGCTCCGTACATCATAACGGAATAAAGCGTGAAACTAAATGTGCGTGAAGAGTCACCTGAATTGAGTCCCTATACCGTACCGTGTAGCCGACTGTGAGTACGCCAGACTGGAACATCTCTTGGTCTCCCAGTGCACTGTTGGAGCACCATATACACAGACAAGGAACTTGTGGAATTCGGTGAAGCAGCCAGGCATTATACCATCTCTGGCTGGATCATTTGAGAACCACTTGTGTTTGGACACGAATAAGAAGAAGACCATTTATCTTGGTAACGAAGAATTTGCAGATACATAGGCATTGACATTTTTTCCCCCTGACGCTAACGGAGCATTTCAGATGTATTTGGACATGATTGTAACATTTGAAATTTTTGCCATGCATTGCAATGCTTTGCCCCTAATTTTGTTTTGTTTTTGGCACAGATGTTACCCGGCAGCAATATGTGCAACGAGAGATTTGACATAACAGGTGTCCCTAAAAATTTGAAAAATCTATTTTTGCACTAATGTAAAGGCTTTCTTTCTATCAGAAATGTCCCCATGTAAAAGGATTAAGCTGAAAAATTTTCTTTATTCCAAAAAATGTGGGCAATTTTAGTTTCGTAAGGAGCAAAGCAAAATTCAGCCTATGTTTTATATTGAAATTAAAGAAATGCAAAATCGCTTTTGTTTTCATTTCAGGCATTTCTGTAACCACAGACAAGGTAATAAATCTATTGGGGGTCTTATCAATATCGAAATCACCATATGACACAATTAGGGTGCCCCAAAATCTCTCGTTGCACTTTAAAGTGCAAATATCCTGTTTAGAATCGCATACATCGCTTATGGAGCACGCGATTCTAGGATGTAGCCTAGTCATGAAAAATTTCCATGATTTGAACACAGGTGCATGCTGGCAGAAACCTTGATAAGTAGATGCGTGTAATGCTGGATTGGAATTTATTGCATTTAGCTTAAGGAACGAAAAAGTGATAAAATATTGTAAATTACGAATATGGCATTTGTTAATCTGAACTCATGCGCACATACATCACCAGATTGGATATTTTTATGCGGTTTTATGCGGGTTTATGTGTCTGGTCATGGTCGTATATGTAATGCCATCAGATAGGCCGAAAATTGCTATTATAATTTAGCTCAGATTTGATCACGCAGAACCATCGCACATGATTGGCCTTTCAAATATCTAATAGATTTAATAACCATGTTTTTCTTAAGTTTTCATAAGGCTTCTCGTTTAGACTTTCGTTCATTCAGGCAAAAACTTTAGAGCGCTGGATTTTTAAAATTACATAATGGACAATGACGTTTTGTTTAGTCTCTTAACAAGATACGCTAGTACTACAGGTTATAAAAACATAACTAACTTGGCTTCCGTAAGGCTAAAAAATCTTGGATGCACGACTTTTTTTGCAAGGTCCCCACTAACAGTATTCCACCCAAAGAGGTAAGCATATTTGAAATTTGCAGGAATAGTCCAGGACGAGTATAAGGATTCGCATAAGTTATTTTTTTCAAATAAAAAAATGTCAAAAAGGAAGAAAACAGCAGTGTTCAAATATATGAATCTCCATTCAATTACGTGTTGTAGTAAGTGACCGTACGACAGTAATGACTAAAATTTCCGAGTTTGTCATTGTTGGTTTGCTTCCAGTCTTATCAGTTGCAGGGTATGTTAGGGTAGCTATACTTGTTATACAGACATGCAAATATCTGATTTCTGATGATTTTTTTTTTCCGATTTTTTTATTTCGCAATTATCAGTGACAGTAGCTTTAACTGATGCATAATTTCATAATTGACATGGTAAACTGTTGGGCCTATGTTTTCTCAAATTAGATGGCTTTTGGACTGTTTTGGCAGAAAATTTGAGGCAATTTACTCCGCGGTCATCAATTTCACCTCGATTGGCCCACTAGGCCCCACTCTCACCCGTATCGACTATATAGTACATCCCATGCTGGGCATTTCGATGCACTCCACGTCTAGTGACTTATAAATAAAAACTATTCTGGTCACCATATTTTGAAAATCTGGTAATTTGACGAATTTAACAATTACTTTGGGTGATATTATTGTATTTCCGCTGTGAGAGTTTTAAATGTGAAAGAAACATGCCAAAAATGTCCAGTTTTTCTATAGACTACTGTGTGTGTGTAACTGAGTTAGTGATGGTGTAACCTAAATGATGAACCACTTAGATCGATGTTGAAACCCCGGTGAGATTTAAGATTCATTTTAAATGGACTTAAGATGAGTTATCTTCTTTAAGTCTGCTTACAAAAAAGCTAAAATGCTATCAATAACTCAGAATTTTCGCGGTATTCGCGTATCGCAGTGAGTCGTATCTGCAATTGCGAGCGCACAAAGTCGGCGTGCGAGATAAGCATGTAAAATATATATAGGTTTATACAGGGGTCAAAATGTGGAAAAGGTCGAAATGTTTTACATAAACATAGAGTTTTATAATTTTTAAAAATGCACCATAAAATATCCTTCGACTTTGACGGCATACCCTAACCCCGGTGAAGGATGAATGATTACCTAGAAGCTTTTTACGCAAGCCTTTGGCATTTGAGCGCACCGGAGCATAGTTCACTGGTCGTGGCGGTGTGTTGCTTATTTTCGAGTTTCGAGTTTCGAGTGAAGATTTTTGAGTTTCGAGTGACAAATTTCGAGTTTCGAGTGACAAATTTCGAGTTTCGAGTGAAGATTTTCGAGTTTCGAGTGACAAATTTCGAGTTTCGAGTGAAGATTTTCGAGTTTCGAGTGACAAATTTCGAGTTTCGAGTGAAGATTTTCGAGTTTCGAGTGACAAATTTCGAGTTTCGAGTGAAGATTTTCGAGTTTCGAGTGACAAATTTCGAGTTTCGAGTGAAGATTTTTGAGTTTCGAGTGACAAATTTCGAGTTTCGAGTGAAGATTTTTGAGTTTCGAGTGACAAATTTCGAGTTTCGAGTGAAGATTTTCGAGTTTCGAGAAAAAAAAAAAAAAAAAAAAGAATGATTACCTAGAAGCTTTTTACGCAAGCCTTTGGCATTTGAGCGCACCGGAGCATAGTTCACTGGTCGTGGCGGTGGTGGGGGTTGGAGGGTTGGTAACCACCCCCGGTAAGACCAGGGTTAAGGGGATTACTAGCCGTAACTCTGTACTTCTCATATTGAACTGTCAAACAAAGAATCTTCAATATATATGTACATTTTCTTATCTTGTGTGAACAAATGAACAATTTACAATCATTTTGAAAAAAAAAGTCGGACCACTCAGTAACTTTTACCCCAGGATAACCATGATGTTTGTGCCTATTGTACTAAACTATAAAAAACATAGATAGGCAAACTATATATATCGTTTCTTTAAACCGTAGCCAGATAAATTGATGTATAGTTCAAATCTTTTGGACAATTCCAATTTTACCCCTGTACAAACTTTATTCAGTCCTTATTTCTATGTATGTTTCACAAGAGTGACTAATTGCCCCATTATATTGGCAACAAAGTTGTTTCAGTTGCAATTTTGTTTTGGACCAATCATAAAATATTTTGACTCTTTTTGAAGTTTGGCCAATGCGTGGTCTATTAAATTGTAGTCAGAGACCCAATCCATTTTGACAGGTTCCGTAATGTGCACACAATATCCAACTAAAACACAACCAAACTAGCTCATTTAAACTCTTCTGTATTTATCAATTTTTTGTCATATAAATGTGGAAATACTTTGGTTAATATTGCTTTCTTTTTTGTGTGTGCATTGCTTTGTAGTCTCTTTTCAGGTCTAATAGGGGCAATGCTGAAGGATATTTTTTAGCTGGTGGGAGCATGGTTTGGTTTCCTGTAAGTATGTGTTGCAGTATCACAATTTGGTTTTGTAATATTTCATTACTATACCGTAAAATTTGATGGTGAACACCACACGTATTCTCGAAGGACCTGAAAATTGTAATAGCGCCCTTCTGCCGCTTCAACAATAAAAGTCTAACTTGACTTGTTAAAGTGCCCAAATTTAAAAGAACAATACCAAAATGCATTCAGCACTATAGTGCGCTTTCACGGGAGGTCAATAGGTTAACTTGGCCAGGCTTATCCTCCGGAACATTCCAGCCATGCAGAGAATACAAAAGAATCACCTGCAGAAATAGCTGAAATTTTCAGTTGAACCAGGTGCATGTATTGTATTCTTCGCATGCTTGAATGATCTGGAGGGCAAACAAAAGTCAATTCAACACAATTTAGAGTAATCAACCAATGATGGGTTTTGAGGTGGGTATACTATTTTCTTAATACAAAAGATACAAGCTATATCAAATTTATGATTCCTGAAATATCGAGGCGAGTTTGACATGATAAAAAAAATGTAATGTTTATTAGTTACTAATCTATTAGCAATTCCCGCAAATTGCTTAAAGGGGCATTTCGTCCCCCGACTTAACTCAAAAAAGCTGAGATTTTCATATCATCTGAACCGTCAACATTAGTAATCCATGTGTGCCAAATCTTTAGTGCAAATTCGGCCGTGTCTGTAAGTAATTCGCAATTTTGTATTTTTTGTCCGTAAACGGACAGAAATTATAGCACAGTGGCCTATGGGACCGTGGGAAACAAGCATTTGCTCATAACACAAAACCGCAAAGTCGGGATCAGCTAAAAGGTTGTGAATAAGCTTTTCTCAAGGATATCTAGTGAACAATGAATAAAACAGAAGTGGCTGGAATCACGAAATGCACCTTTAATTTAACAAACCAGCTACTGTTCTTGTATAATTTGCTTTTGTAGGTGGGTGCTTCAATCTTTGCCAGTAACATTGGTAGCAAGCATTTCATTTCTCTGGCTGGTTCCGGTGCTGCATCGGGTATTGCCGGAGCGGCATTTGAACTCAACGTAAGTAAGAAATTGTTTAATGAAACGGGGCATCATTGGCATGTTTCATTTGCTGTAAACATGGTACATAGGTTGATCATTTTTAAAGCGGCACTGGCACATTTTCACAAACTATGCAATTTCTTCTATTTGCTCTCAAATGATAGTCTAGGCCATTGGAAGAATAGAGATACATTTTACACATAAAAATAACATACTCAAAAACAGATAGGGACGTTAATAAGACGTTAAGGACATCCAGGTATTTTGTAGGCTAAGTTTTAAGTTTTCCATAACTTTAATCAACAAATGTGTATATTACATGAATATCATAGACTCGTACTCATTGATATTAAAACCACAAAGGTCACAGGCCGGTCAAACAGGGTGTATGCCGTGGGAAAATGCATACGGCCTGCGTTTTCTTGTTTTAAAACCCCGTTTCCGTCGACTGCTGAATTAATGTCGCCGGCGACATTAATTATAAAATCGTTCTGTTTACCCATAAGGACGCTGATTTAGTCTTAATCATTTCAGGTGAGGGTTAATGTATATAAAAGCTGAACAACCATGCAAAAATATCGATTTTGAAAAATCTTGAGGGCGCACTATTTTTAAAATGTGCCAGTGTCTCAACGAGAAGCGGCGAATTCACACAAACCCATGCCCATACATTCACTGTTAAAAATATTTCCGTAAATTTACGGAAATTTCTGGCAGCAGTATTTCCAGTCATTTTTAGGGTAAATTTACAGAAATTTCTGTCAATTAACGGAACTTTGACAGTAATTTTACAGAAATTTGTCTCATATTACGGAAAAAAATGTGTATTTTAACAGAATTTTTCCGTAATTTAAAATTACGGAACCAAAAACAAATTCCGGAAATATTGCTGCCAGAAATTTTTGAAATATTTCCGTAAATTAACATTTTTTATGTTTTTTGTTTTTTATTCTTATTGTTTTCTAAAACAGATTTTCCGTAAATTTACGGAAAATCTGTTTTCTTAATTTACGGACATTTTTAACAGTGTTGGGTATACATTTTCCAACATGGTTTAATACATATATACCAAAAATGGTTAAAATTTCAATTTTTATGTGACTTTTATGAATAACTCTGCTTAAATTCTTTATGGGCAACATTTTCAAATGTTGTGCACGGTTTTGGTTAGCAGTACAATCAATTGTTACTTCTAAAATATACTGAACTGAATTATCATTCCAAATATGAAACCTTGTTAATTCACCTATGGATGCAGGGTGGATTTCGAAAACCATGAGGCATCGGGTTTTGTTCCCCATTTTATGTTTTGATAATCTTGTAGAAAATAAAATCGCTGTTGTTTATGCAACAGTTTGTTTTGTGGCGAATGTCTAGTAAATCGACGATTTTAGCTGTATTTACGAGGTATCGTATCAGGATATAATTAGCTTATAAAACTTTTACTATCAATGGACTATTAATTCATGATATGCAATTCAAACGCATTGATCGATTATATGTGTATAAAATTACTTTATACTGAAATATCAAGATTGCCAATAACTTGTTTCAGACAAATGGAATCCTCTACGAAGCTGTCGATTTGGTCATTTACATTAAATTTGCTTTGAATAAAAAGAAATTGTCCTCGTTAAGTATGCACTTAACCAACTATAAACTTAATAATAACTGGATTATAATGCTTCCACTAATAATTCACTGATTTCTTATTATAACGTGAGTATCGTGCATCGCTATTCTTATCTCATTTACGGGAAAAATCTTTTGAGAATCTCAGAGTCTTGACACCGCGACACGCCTGCATACGACGTCATCGGCTCACATTGCATACTTCTCAGAAGTAACAATGCGCTTCTCCTCATTATCATGTTTTTTGAGAGTCCAGTGTGGTAAAAATATCGGATCCAAACATGAGAATGATAAAATTGAATGATTTATCCCAATATTATTGGTCTCGCTATGAGCTTTAAATCTTGGGCTCGCCTGACTGGCGTCTCGCCCAATAGTTTTTTCAACTCATACTCAACAATAATTTGGGCTTCAATCAATCCAATTTTAATCAAAAGCGACAATTTTTTTCACATGTTTGACCAAATAACTTATATTGAATCCCCTGTTTTTTAACAATTTTAAATATTTGATGGCGAACTAAATCCAGTACAGGGCTGTTAAAAACAACCAAACCCACACACACACATTCAACAAATGGTCTTTCATTTTTATGCGCGATGGCGGCATGCGGCAAATTAGCCTAAAATCTCACTAGCCTATTAAAACATCATTTTTGTTTCATGAAATGATTACAACTTGCCTAAAGGACACCTCGTTATTTTGTTGCAGCCCCTTTTTTGAAACCTCTAGTACAAGTTCTGGGTTGGATATTTCTACCAGTGCTGATCTTGCCGGATCTATTTACAACAACCAGCCCGAGTATCTGCCACAAGAGATTTGGTGCGAACTTACGTTTGCGTATCTACACCGCGGTGCTGTCGCTAGTGCTTTTACATTTTTTTCTAAGATATCATTGATTAAAAACCTATGCTCTGCTATGTTTTATTAGTTATCATATACTCTGTGGCAAAAAACCACACTATTGTGCCTTTGTATGTTTGCTAGGTTTCTATTTGAATAATGTACATTTCTTTGCCTAAGTAAGTTACAAAACTCAAACACCTGTCAACCTTGAAATTCCTTGGTCCGATGCAAACAAAAGGGGGATCTTACCGAGGATTAAAAGTAGGCAATCCTTGGTTTTGTAGACTTGAGCAAGTCGTTGGGGGCGCTGTGTTCGTAATATCGTAATC